>CAUHTR010003660.1:0-10098 GCA_959609185.1 Schmidtea polychroa | reverse complement strand
NATAATAATATTATTATTATTATTATCAAAATTAACGTTACTATTATGAGTATTATAAAAATTATTATAATTATTATTCTTCTGAATGTTGCCATTATTGTTCTCATTATTTTTCTGGATATTATTATTATTATTATTTTAGTATTGGTATGATAGTTATTATTGGTGTTAAAATTATTATTATTTTCAGCATCATTAACATTTTACAAAACAAATTTATCAAATATAAAAGGTAAATTTGTATTAACCAAATGAGACACGATAACAATGGTTAACAATGGTTGGCAACAACTGGACAGATATGCAATGATCCGTGACTCAATTGGCACCACGTTCACAGTATGAATGTAATGTGAATACAAATATATTTGATTTATAGATAAATTTAACAGACATCATCTTGGATGAACACAAACTGATTTAAAGCTTAATGAAATATTTATTTTGTATATTATGAATATTGTTAATATTGATTTTATAATTAGGAAACGCGTAAATAGCCAATCAAATGTTTGGAGATCCGCAATTCTTGTCTGTGTGCGCGCATTTACTGATTCACATATTGGGAATATTATATTTCATTTTGTCATTAATATAATTTGTTTAAATAAACTCACCTTCAAAATATAAAACAATCATAATTTATGATGAATGAATTATTGCTACTATATATAGAAAAAATTACATATTTTACTTTTTGTAATATTCATAGGGTTTGGTGGTCATTATTGACTGTAAACATGATGTCTGAAATCATAATTTTAAAATTTTTAAAGTTGATCTTTATATTCTGTGTTTCTTCAATATATAACACAAAATTTTGTATAGATATTTTGGTATAAAAATAGTCACATTAAAGGAGCTTTGAACCAAAATGACCATAAGTAATTTTTATATTAACATTTTAAAATTGCATAATCTATTATGGTATGATATTTCCAGTAAAATTCTTTCTATTCTTTTTTATTTATTTATCGATAAATAAAGTTTACACTTAGAAAAATGGATAATAAAAATTTGACAGAAATTTGAAGAGGTCTCCGAAATCGAAGATGGAATTTCAAAAAATGATGTATCCACAGATTATGAAGTCATTCAATATGATGATGGTCATGGAATTAATTCGGTGGCAATCAGAGCCATTTCTTGGAAAATATAAAATTAGTGCCAGAAATATTATAAAAACGACACCAGGTTTAACCAGATACGCATCTTCAGGGATATCTTGCATCACTTCTGCGCTTGAATTATTTTTCACACTTATGAAGAGCATTTATAAAACTTGACAATAATATATTACCAACATGTTATAGACTCCTTTTGGTTGCTGGCGTTTACAGGTCAAATAACAAATCCATAAAAGTTTATTGTCATGCTATAAAGGGTCGTCCACTTTTTGGAGCCGTAATGTCACTCATAAAATTTAAAATAATTAGACGAATTCTGAGATTTGATAACTGTGATACAGAACTACAGATAAAGTTGATTCAAAACGGGCGTAGATTTTACCAAAACCTTTTAATCTCTAGTAACAAGCGACTATTGATGAACAATTTGTAGCATCCCGGTAATGATGACCCAATTGTGATGGCTAATATTAATAAATTCAATCAAGGAGCCATTTTTATGGCTTGATAACAGACATTTTATATGGGAAATAAAATGGTTATCGGATAACTAACTTGACTAAAATAGAGCTTTGTGAGATATTCTATTCCAGAGGTTCACAGCCAGTGATATACTTTTTTTCGGTAGATGTACGCCAATAACTGGCTATTTTAGTCGGTGGTTAACTAAAAGGTTGAGAGCAATGTTCTATACAATTTCTAATGGCAAATTAATTAACAAAGGGAGATGGAAACCAAAGAAAGATACATTACAAATACGGATAAACCGGAAATCAGTGAAAGAGAGCCTGAATAATGCTTGTCAGAAATATATATAATTCATATAATTTAGAAATAAATATTAAATAAAAAATTATATTCAATATAAAAAACAATTCGAATAATAAAATTATTAATTTTCATTTAATTAATCAATTAAATAATTCATATTGATTGAGTTTTGATTAATTAGGAAAATAAATTCAATTTCAATAATTGCTCTGCAGTTGGCCGTTGATCGGGATCTGGATTCAACATTTCTTCAATGAAACTTTTCATTTCCTCCGACATCATTTGAGATTCCGGAAGTTCAAGCTTTTTCTCTGAGGATATTTTTAGGAGGACTTTGCATATTATGTAATCATGATATGACGGCTTGCCTGAATATAAATAAATTCCATTCATTGCTTTATACATTTAAATAAATTATTACAAAATTGTAGAATTTTTATTTTTAAAAATTTGAAGTTTAAAGAAAAATATTGATTAGAAACAAGCAAAAATAATTTAACTGTAATAATTATAAAATGTTGCATTTTGTTTTAATTTTTATTTTCAGAATACCATTCGTTGAGTTATGTGAAAACGATTGACAAATGGGATTCATCTTTACCGGCCTAAGCAGATGAAGAGGGGGGGTACTAGATATGAGATTTGGAATGAAGAGTGGAAAATGACCAGAAATGCATTTAAACTTTACAGAATTATACACGTTATCAATAAATATTTCAATGATCATTGTGAGGATGTAAAATCTTAAAAACATAAAAATTGGAAATATTGGAAATTTAAAAAGTATTTATTATTAAAATATGTGACATTTTGCAAGGAATAATGTGGAAATTTGAAAAGTTCTAAAAATTAAATTGCAAAATGAAAAATTTTACAAAAGATTTAGAACATGGGTTCTTAACTAGAGATGCATGCAAGTAGTATGTAGTAAGGACTCCAACGCACTTTCAAGGTCATCGCAATGTCATGAAATATGTCCACATCAAATATAAGTCAATTGAATCATTTATTTTTTAAATTTAAATTTTATTTAATTACTTCTATTTAATTTTTTAATTTTATTAATTAATTATTTTATTATGTTTTTATTTTAATTACTTACTTTAGTTAATTTTTATTTTATTACAATTAATTAATTAATTATTTTATTAATATTTTATTTTAATTACTTACGTTATTTAATTATTATTATTTTTTTTGGTTTATCTCTTAATAAATTTTAATTATTATCAATATTATTATTATATTATTTATTAATATTTTAGTACTTTTTTCTTTTTTTTTACTTTTTTAATTAATTTTTAATTAATTATTTAATTAATTATTTATTTTTTTTGTTTAATATTATTATTTAACATTTACATTTAATATAATCTAAAAATTGAGTCTCGTTACCAAGAAATTAGAAAAACAGCAACAAATTTCACATTAAATTTTGTGCAGCTGTGTGTGGTACTTAAATATATTTTTAATTGTAATTATTAAATATTAAATGTAGAAATAAAGTATTAGAATTCATTTAAACATTTGATATGACGTTTAATTTAAACCCGACAAATTTAGGGTTGCTAAATCACTTTAGCAAATTCAAAGGGGTGCGGGCTTTAAAAAGGTTAAGAACCCCTGATTTAGAAGATAATTAACAAACATTTTAGAAGATAATTAACAAACATTTTACTTAATTCAATGAATGTATAATGTTTTAATGATAACTTTATCTTGTGATCAGAGCCGCCGTGAGGTATTGGCAACATGGGCATGTGCTTTGAAACTCAATCAATAACATTTTATTTAATATTTTTCATTTGGTTACAAATATCCCAACTCAAGTACATGACATAATGAGGATATTGAAATTGTATTCACTTAAATTTGTTTGAATACTCAAGATTGATGATAATAAATTTTATTTTATAACTACTAGCATGAATAAATAAATGCTTGCAATGCTATTGCAACTGACAATAATAAAGCCTGCTTTGTGTTAATGATTATGAAAATAATTAAATAGAAATATTGCTAACCAGAGATCATATTAATCGCAGTGGCCCCTACAGACCAGATATCAGATGACACAGTGTAGGGTGCATCCTTATCAGCGTTTAACACTTCAGGGGCCGTGAAATGGACAGTTCCAACAAATGTGTGAGCTTGCGTTGATTTGCCGCTGGTCCTCATCAATGATCGGGCGATACCAAAATCTGCTAATTTTATATTATTCTCCTGGTCCATCAATATGTTGGCAGCTGCCCAATAAGATCAATATAAATATTATTAATAATTTTTATTTACGCTTTATATCTCGATGAATGATTTTATTTCCGTGAAGGAATTCCAGTCCCTCAAGGATCTGTTTGCTGTACCGGATCACATTATCAGTCCCTATGTATGTTTCTTTTAATATTTTATCCTCGAGGGAGCCCTAAAATTAAACTTAATTTATTTTTGGAAATATTCTAATGAAACATTTTTTATTTTCTTTAAATCTTCCAAATCCTTTTGTTTTTGTTTGTCTTATTTCAAATATTTCATTTATTAGTAAATATTATTACATTAACTTAAAATGAGAGTAAAAAATCTAAAATCACCTATTATTCTCTAAACGTTTTTATTTTACAATTTCATTTATCTTAGATAGGCTGTAATATTTCACAAATTTTCATCTTCACAATTTTCAGATCTTATTTTAAACATATTTTTCAAATCTTAGCCAATTAAACAAGAAAACATTTTTAATCTTGAACTTTCTCCTGACACTGAGGTCCACAATAAACCTTTATCCTTCACGTTCACCCCCAGCTAAAATATAATGCAAATATTTAAATGGAAAACTCACCAGAGGAAAATATTCCATGAAAATGCATAAATGTTTCTTTGTCTCAATCGCTCCGAAATATTTTACAATTCTATTATGATTCAATTTCGGGAGAAATTTATGAATATTTCCTTCTACATATTTCTCATCAATACCTTCCAATTGTATCCGTTTGATAGCAAAGACTGTATCTGTCCCCGATCCTCTCAATTTATAAACTTCTCCAAACGACCCCTTTCCAATTCTGGATCCTTTATCAAATGATTTTGTTCTAAGTGCTAAATAATGAAATAAATAAATCCAGTGGCATATTATCAATGTCAATATTATCTTTTTCAATTGGTATTTAAATAATACTTGAAAAAATACTGTGATGAAAAATTATGTTAAATACGGAATAAATTGATTAATAGTCGAAATGAAGGTTTATTGATCGCCTATTTCAATATTAAATTAATTAAATTATTTAATTAATGAGTTTTATTTATTTGCAGGTAGTAATGAGAAAATAAACTTTGTTTAATAATTATAATATATAATAGCTCCGATCCGCCTCTGATGCCTACTACCGACCACCGAGCTTATAGGTAAATAATATGAATTGAAACTAATAGGTTGATCATCAATATGATGAAGTATCTGGTTAATAAATTGAGGGAGAGAATTTATGTAATGGAAGTTTAGTATATATTATTCAAATTATTCATAACTTACATTCCGGACACAGTTTGTGATCACAATCAGATTCGCATGTCAGCCCCATCATTAAAATCTAAATAAACAAGAATAAATTCAAGTCAAAATATACCAAAATCAATAAATGATCGCCAAAAATAAAAATATGATTTGAAAAATTGAACTGTTTTTACATTTCATTAATAATACGCGGCAACCATTAGAAGGAATGATATGGGATATAATTTGATGTACCAAGTAAACGATCACGAACCATAGCTGGTAAGAGTTTTTATCACAAGGAAAAAAAGAATTGGTGTCCCCAATAACGATAATAATCTCACAGTTGAGTTCGTTACATCTTTTTTATAACTCTTCATACGTTTTAAGTTTAGATAGATACAGAGTAGGAAGAAGCGAGCCACCTGGTTCAGTATGTTCTGATTGTTTGAATAAATGCAAGATTCATAAACATTATAACGCATTCTATGCATCATGAGTCGGCGGGCATTTCGGCATGATTCCACGAATCATACAATGAAGCACTTTGAAGATATAGGAAATACAAACAAGTTATTAAAAATGTATTATTAAAAATGAATAGACATCCTAATAATCATTATTATTGGTAAAGATATTATTATTTTTTCAAAATATTATTTTTCAAGGTCAAATTTTTTTCTTTAAAAACATGAGCCCGCGGGGACAAAGACATTTTTTTTTCAAGGCCAATTTTTTTTTCAAGGTCAAAAATTTTTTTTCAAGGTCATTTAAACAAAGACCATGATTCATTCAAGGTCATTCTCAAGGTCGCATGATTCATTCAAAGTCATTCTCAGAGACGTATGACTCATTCAAGGTCATTCTCAAGGTCGTATGACTCATTCAAGGTCATATTATTATTTAAAAAATTATTATTTCTTTTTCAAGGTCAATTTTTTTTCGTTAAAAACATGAGGCCGCGGGGACAAAGACATCTTTTCCATAGTTCCCGCCAATGGAATTTATTGCACGATGACTTATTTTGAAGCCCACTGCGAGACCTTTCGGATAAGGCATAGATATCCTTATTATCATTATTATTGGTAAAGATATTATTATTTTTCAGGTCAATTTTTTTTCTTTAAAAACATGAGCCCGCGGAGACAAAGACAATTTTTTCAAATGTTTATAGTTCCCGCCAACAAAAATTCATCAATGATGGCTCATTTTGAAGCTCATTGCAATATCTTTCGAATGAGGAATAGACATCCTAATTATCATTATTATTGGTAAAGATATTATTATTTTTTCAAAAGGTCAAATTTTTTTTTAAAACATGAGCCCGCGAGGACAAAGACATTTTTTTTCACGGTCATTTAAACAAAGACCATGGCTTATTCAAGGTCATTCTCAAGGTCGTATGACTCATTCAAAGTTATATTATTATTTTATAAAATATTATTTTTTTTTCAAGGCCAATTTGTTTTTCTTCAAAAACATGAGCCCGCGGGGACAAAGACATTTTTTTCAAGGTCAAATTTTTTTTTCAAGGTAATTTTTTTTCAAGGTCAAATTTTTTTTTCAAGGTCCATATTTTAAAATTTAAATTTACAAAGTTTCTGCCAATGGAATTTATTGCACGATGACTTATTTTGAAGCCCACTACAAGACCTTTCGAATGAGCCATATCTCTTATTATTAACATTATTATTACTAAAGATATTATGATTACTAAAGATATTATTATTATTATTATTATTATTATTATTATTATTATTATTATTATTATTATTATTATTATTATTATTATTATTATTATTATTATTATTATTATTATTATTATAATTTGTTATTATTCATAAAAGTTAATTTCTACGTCAATTTCGTAATTTTCCATATTTTCATAATATTCACGATTTTCAACATTTTCAAAGTAATATTTTCAAAGTAATATTTTTAAAGAATTATTTCCAAAGAGTTTTTCAAAGTTCTTCTTCTTCTTCTTCTTCTTCTTCTTATTATTATTATTATTATATTATTATTATTTTTACAGTTATTTTCAAAAAATTATTATTATTATTATTATTATTATTATTATTATTATTATTATTATTATTATTATTATTATTATTATTATTATTATTATTATTTGCAATTATTCATAAAACTTAAATTCTATGTTAATTTAATGATTTTCAACATTTTTATCATTTGCATGAATATTTTAATAATTTTCAATATATTTTTACTATTATTATTATTTTAAATTATTATTTTTACAGTTATTTTGAAAGTTCTTCATCTTATTATTATTATTATTTGTTTTATTATTATTTGCAAAGTTCTAATTATTATTTTATTGCAGAATTTTCATTATTATTATTTACTTAAATATTCATAAATCTTAATTTCTACATCAATTTACGATTTTCAATATTTTTCAGGAACATTTTCATAATTTTTAACGTTTTCATAATTTTCACGATTTTCAAAATTCTTATTTTATTTATAAAATATTATTATTATCATTTTCAAAATTGTTTTCAAATTTCTTATTATTTATTTTCAAAGTATATTATTATTATTATATATACATACTCCTAGTCTATCCGACAAAATATTTTGTCCCCCTATGGGTACTGCTCACACTCAACAATTTGCAAGGGTACTAGTCATGCTTATTATTATTGTTATACAATATGATGTTACTTAGACATTTGAAGGTTCAACCATGGTTACAATTTCTACATTTTGAAAACTCTAATTTGATTGGCTATCTCAATCGTTATAAATGTAAAAACAAAAGTAATTTAGTTATTAAGAAATTTATTTATTACTGATGATTTCTACAAGTATGAATATGATTGTGTAAATCACAAAACACATTTAGTAACTTTATTATTTTGTCAATATTTTTTATATATGTCATTTATAGCAAGGAAGTCCTACTAGAAATATGGAAAAATTAAGTCCAACCTATTGCGAAGATAAGCGTTCATTGAAATTTTTTAACAGCACAGTTGAAGATTTAATAAATAATCACGATACTTACACTGATAAGGAAATCATAAATATTTTAAAAATTTTTCAAACATTCCTCTATTTAATATTTGATTAATTTATTTAATTATGACAAATGCATTTTGAAGTTATCTAGTTATTTATTGTATTTAGAAAAAACAGTGGTAAACAACGATTCACTGAATGAATACTTTTGGAGTTGCATGTATTTAAGGTTGAAACCGGGATATAGTAGATTGATTTATGAATGGATAACAAAAGCCGAATTGATTGAAAATAAGCTAACGGAAAAACTGAACGATGTTAAGAAAAGGTATTTAATTTGTTCAATTTGTAAAGAAAATCAATTTTCGGTTTTGTATTTACGGTGTGGTCACGTAATTGTTTGTTCTAAGTGTCACGAGAAGAATGTTCACAATTGTAAAGCCTGTTCAACACTGATTAATGAATATCATGCTATATACATGTAAGTTCTCAATACAAATCAATACAATATCAAAGTCAAATGAATTATTACCACACATAATGACGGTACTATAATGTAGAAAATTTTCGTAAATATATGTTTTAATTTGTATAAATTTATTGTTTTATTGTAATACTTTTTGATTAAAACATATTCATTATTAATTCATTTTGTTTTAATATTTGTATTAATTTTTTAAATAGTGTTATTTATATATATGGAAATTTACAATTATATATACAATTATATATTATATACAATTATATATACAATTATATTTACAATTATTATAAATCATAATGATGCTTTTCTTCTGTCCATTGATTCTCTTCTGATATTACTGCCATAATCATCTTCGACAAAATGCAAAGATAATATTTCTAGTGTCTTTGTTAATCATGCCCATTTATTGCAAAGTCTTTGTTAATTATGCACTTGCATTGCAAATTTATTAGTCATACAATTATATTATTTTTTTTCATGCCCTGACATAATATTATTATTTTTAATTTTATTATTATGATTATTTTATTTAACAATACCATATAGCAAATTTTTAGGCAATTTAGTGAAAGGTTATTTAAAATATAGGAATATCTTAAGTCAAATATTTCCAGAAAAATTTACCAATTTAGTTAGAAATCCCTGGTTTTTGGCTGTACCATTTAATTAAAATATTCTAGGATTCTTAACAATTTTTCTATAGTTGATACATATACCAATTATTTCAATTATTTAACTAGAAACATAACAGAATTCTTAGTTAATATAGTATTTTGTGTATTTTTTAGTTAATTTATAAATATTATCTGATATTTTGATGTATCAATGCAATATACAACTAATTAATCAATAAAAACCATAGCATATTGTAAGATTTTATTTATATATATATATAGTCTGAATTTATCCGACAAAATATTCTGTCCCCCTATGTGTATTTGTCGTAAGGGTACTGGTCACATTCAACATGTCGCAAGGGTATATTAATTAAGGCATATGTATATTAGCTAAAAATTCTTAGGTAATTTAGTGAGAAATGCATAATCATTAATAACAACATATATTCATTGATAATTTTGGTAGAAAGTTATTTGAAGTAAATTTCTGTCTTTGTTCGAGTCAAAAAGGAGTCATAATAGAAACATGATCATTTGGTTAAATGACTTTAAATGACTTTCTATCGTTGTACATGGCAAAAATGAAACAGTTTGAGTCAANACACCGGAGCACGAATAAAC
>CAUHTR010003659.1:0-18069 GCA_959609185.1 Schmidtea polychroa | reverse complement strand
TTTGCAAAAAAATAAAATGAATAAAAAAAGAATAAAAAAAGAATTAAAAAAAATAAAAATCCCGAGTATAAGCTGCAGCTAATTAATGTACGTATCATGCAACATTTCTGAATTGCAGCTAATATGATGTGCAGCTTATACAACTAAAAAACAATTCAAATCGAAGATAAGATTATTTATTTCAATTTTCAACATCACACTCCTCAAAACCATCACACTTTTCATTGTCAAAAAAAGTGAAATTTTCTAGTAATTCTACAATGTTTGGATCAGACTCGTTCACATTCATTTCATTTCATTCAATTTCAAGAACATCGTCGACTTCACCGAATGCAACACAAAAACCATTCAAAATGGTGGAAAGGTTAACATCTTCCCAAGAGGAAACAATCCATTCGAAAATAGTATTCCAGTCAGCTGCTTTCATATTTTCGGACTTAGTATGTTTGATGTTTTCATAATCTTTAATGATCCAATCCTCCCACTTCTTGCGCAATTTTGACTTGGACGAACGGTTAACAGTAAGATCTAATGGCTGCACCTTTGATGTCAATCCAGCAGGTATGAAAGCTACTTTGGATTCCTTCTTAATTTTATCAAGTGTAGTACTGACAAGATGTGAGCGATGCATATCAAATAAAAGTAATGATGGTACTTTTGGATCCTGGTTCCATGGTGTCTTTTGAGGCAACTAAAAATCATGGTAAATTTTTGAATTAAAGTTAATTAAGGTCCAAATTTTAAAATTAAGTAATCAATGGTCAAAATTTTTAAATTAAAGTTAAATAAGTAAATTAAAGTAATAATTTTTAAATTTATTAACAATAGTTGGAATAATAGTAGGTGTTTGAGAATTGAAATTTTTTAATGAAAATTTTTATGAAATATTTTTTAAGTATTTTTTTTAATGAAATTTTTTATAGATTAATTATTAAAGATAATTTTCAATGGAAATTTTAATGGAATAATTTTTTAAGTAAATATTTTTTTAAGTTAATTTTTTTTTTATAGATTAATGATAATAATAATTATAGAAATAATAATAATAATAATAATAATAATAATAATAATAATAATAATAATAATAATAATAATAATAATAGTATTATTTCAACCAAACACTATACAACACATAAAAATAACTAGACACATAACAAACATAAAAATTTACCAAACAAATAACAAATGTAAAGATATAAACTTTTATTTAATAAAATTAGTCCTCATCAGACAAAATAACGTCATCGATATCATTATCATCTTCTCAAAAATCTACTCCAACTTCTTCATTAAATTCTTCCTCATCTTCTCCAACATCTTCATCAAATTCTTCTCCAACAATTTCTCCAACATTTAATTGACTTAATTTTACATGCCCATATGCAAGACTAGTAGTTTTCCCCACCAAAACCCTTTTGTCATCTTTGTTAGTTAGTGCTATTTTAGTGTTTTTAATTGTAAAAATTTGATGATTTTTGCTTGTTATTTTAGTCTGAGGAACCGAAAAAATCTGGTTAGTGTTATAACAATCCAGGTATGACTGATGTTTTATGTCACTACCTTTCAATGTTACACCTTTAGCCTTTTTCGTTTCCTCATCACCAGGGCCGTGCCTGGGTATATGGCCGCCTGCGTGCTAGTATGCATGGCCGCCCTTTGAGATAACATCAAAATCAAAGAAAAAAATAAAATTTTCATTTTTAATGTTTATTATTATACTTATACATCTAATGTACATGTACATATTACCATTGAATATAAAACATTAATATGTTTTGGCACATCTATAAATCTATGATATTACAATCAAAAATTTACTCTACGCGATTTTTTAGAAGCAAATTCTTCAATCGCCCCTTCAATATTTAAGGAATCAGCAATTTCACTTTCAATTGCACTAATTGATATATTACTGAGACGTTCTTGAGTCATTGAAGTTCTCAGGTGGTTATTGATTATTTTTAATTTTGAAAAACTTCGCTCTCCAGATGAAACAGATACTGGGACTGTCAGTAAAAGTTTTAAACTTGTGGCGACATTTGGAAAAGAAGTCTCCAAGTTGTATTTGTATAAAAACTTTATGAGTTCTACGGGCTGCTTTCTGTCTTTTATGATAATTTTTAGAGAAATTAACTCTTGATATAATTCTACGCCACTGATATCACAAGATTCACCATCTTTAAATTTATTATGGAGATCGAAACAACTTTTTTTAATTTCCTCATGTTCCATATCAATAAATTTGTATAGAAATCCAAAACATTGTTCGAAATTTGACAAAGTTTCAAAACGGGTGGTAAGAGATGAAATAGCTGTATCTAGTATTACATAGAAAAAATTAATTTGAAAATGTTCTTTTGGAGTAAATTGAATATCTTCATCTCCTTCATAGCTAAATTGTTTTCGGTGATATCGGCGACGTACACTAATTTCAGCAGGAAAATCCGGTTCTGTTTCAAGTGCTTTACAAAGTTCATTAGAAATCTGCAAATAATTTTCGAAACTTTCGTCATTTCTAATGCTTTTGAAAAATTTCAAAACTTCCTTAATTGATTCAGCACACGAACTGATATTCCAAGAAACTTTCTGCATCATTTTGCTAATAAAATCTACCTTTTCCAAGATTTCGTACCATATTATTATTGAAGAAATAAATTTATAAGATTTAAGTTTATAAATTTATAAGATTTAAGTTTTTAAATTTATAAGATTCAGCTTCATATCGAACTGTTGGCATTGAAGATTCCTCAGCTATTTCTATAAGGCTGTCATAAATTTCACCTAATTCATTTTGCAGTGGTCTAATCGCTTTAATTCTTGCTTCCCATCGAGTTTCACTAACTTGTTTAAAGATTTTACATTTTTCTTTAAAACTTGCCATCTAAATGGTGATCCACTGAAAAAGTTGTATATTGCAGATACATTACTGAAAAAATCCACCGTTGAAAACGAAACTTTAGCTGCATCATTAATGGCCAAATTTAATGTATGCGCGTTGCATGGCATAAATAGAGCTCATGGATAATTGTCCAAAATTCGTTTTTCCAATCCTTTATGTTTTCCGGACATATTAGACCCATTATCGTATCCTTGGCCCCTCATATCGTTAATATTTAATTCAAGATAGTTTAACTTTTGAATTAAGAAGTCGTAAAAAGATTCTCCAGTACATTTTTCAACTTGATAAAAGCCAATGAAATTTTCTCTTACTTCAACTTCATAATTTTTAATATGTACATACCTAATAATCATTGTAATTTGCTCGACATGTCCAGTGTCCGGCGTACAGTCCAAAATGACTGAAAAATATTTTGCCTCTTTTATTGATGTTAATATATATTTTTGAATTTGGGTTGCTAGGATAGTGATTATTTCATTTTGAAAGCGATTTCCCAGGTAATGTGGCATGTGGTTCTTTAAAGCGATTGGTTCTTGTACGCGTTTTATGTGGTCTGCCATTATATCATCAAATTTTCCTATCATTTCAATTGCTTTGAGAAAATTTCCATTATTTTTTCGTACAATTTGCTGGAAGAACCTCTAAAAGCTAAACACTGTCCTGCTAGAAATTGTACCACAGATATCATGCGCCTGACAATTTGACACCATTGTTTTTTCTCGGCGTCATAATACCGTTGCATATTCTTATCAATTGTAGTTTTTCTTTTTAAATTTAATTCCAATTTTTTCCAACAGGTGTAATTTTCGATGTGCAGCGATGTTTTTTCGTGACGAGATAAGTTGTCAGATATGTGTTGCCAATCGTTGAAGCCTTCATTAACTAATTTTATTTCTTGTTTGCCAAATAATTTACAACAGAAGCAAAATGTGGCATCATTTTTTGGAGAATAGATTAACCACTCACGATTAAATTTTTCACCATTTGGCAGTTTTCTATAGAAATAAACCTTTGAAAATGATCTTCCAAATTCATTTAGTGGATATGTAGATTGTATATTTTGAATAGGGCTTTTTTCAATTAAAATATCCAGCATTTTATTGGTAAGTGTTAAAGGCCAGCAATCTGGATCATTTAGTTCTATACACATAGCAAAATATTCTTCATCAATTTCAGTGATATCGTCGATATTTGTAACTGCAATATCTCCTATTTCATCATTACTACTAATATTGTCATTATCATTTGTATTTTCGGCAGATAATTCATTTTCATTGGAAAAAAATTCACTGCTTGGATTTGCTTGTCTACTGCAAGCATTTTGCATTTCTGGAGGTTTTTCCAAATATTTGGTTAGTGAACCAAAGATTTTTTTAGCAACATGTTGTTTTTCTTCTCGCTTTCTTTTATACTGTGCTCCAGACAATCTTTTCGTTTTTCTTCCAGTCATTCTTAGGCCTTTTACTAAAATGTTTAAAAATATCAATAAGGATTTATATTGATATTAATTTATTATAGAATTCATTACCTTTTTCAACCTTTTGTAACAAAGCGTTGGGTGAGGCGGTGAGGGAATCTGCCCAAGCGCTTTCCGAGTTTGAATAGGGTTTTATTGCCACGCAGCTGAGACGCTTGCCGTGCTATAGACAGACAGGTAAATCAAATATTATAACACACACACACACGCGCGCGCTCCAAACTTACCTATAGCCAGGTAGAGCAACTGAACACACGTGAAAGATGAATTTGCACTTTGCACTTGATTCTGATATGGCCAATGCCGAGCGCATGTAAGTGCATGCTGGCGCGTAGAACTCGTAGAACTCAGTAAGGTTAAAATCAGTTAGAATAAAGAGAGATGTACTCTGTTCACGTGGGTTACAAAGAGTGTTCATCTCTCTTTTTTCTTACATCACGGAGTTCTATGCGGCCACTGCGCCAGCATACGCTCGCCAATAAGCGCACAGAATAATATTCTCTGATAGACGCAGCTAAAAAAAATTTAGTACGCCATAGAGCGCACTGATAATGATTACAATTGACGAATTGACAACAACACTCAACTATTTGACAATTTACTTCGATTATATATGACTATGACTATATATTAACATTGTTATTTTGCTTTGTAATTTTTTTTGTTTTTCTGGTCGTCAGGCCGCCTTTTAATTTGGCCGCCTGCGTGCGGCGCACGTAATGAACGCCGGTCAGGCACGGCCCTGCTCATCACCCAACAAGCTATAACATTTAGGTCTAAGAAAAACCCATTCCTTATATTTAAGACCTTTATTCTCGTCTTTATTTATTCTATTTACTTTTGGAATCCAAATTTTATTTTCTCTTGTTAAAATTAAATCTTCGTTGATTTTAAATCTTGTAGTCTCATTTTTATCAATTGCTTTTCTCATATGTTCTATCTCTTCATTACCTTTTTGCCATTGCATTCCATGTTTATTGGCTGTCATTGCCAACAATCTAGTTTTTACTTTCTGTCTTGGCATCTTCATGGATTTCCATACGCTGTGTACATCTCCCACATTTATCTCTCGATAACGCGTCAGCGTTCGAATGGTCAATTCCTTTTCGATATTTAATATCCATATCTAAACTAGTCAAGAAGTTTATCCATGTCTGAAATTGTGCCGTTATAGGTTTTTTGTTGTCATCATAAATGTTATAGCCTTGTGATTCGTTCTTAGCTGGAATCGCTTGCCGTAAAGATAGTGCTTAAAATGCTGTTCAAAGTAATAAATTGTTAAAAGTTCCTTTCTCGTGATACAGTATCCTATTTCATGTTTACTCATCGTATGTGAACCATAGGCAATAACACGTTCATTACCTATATCATCAATCTGTGACAAAACAGCTCCTATGGTGTCGAAACTAGCATCCGTAATCAAGTTTTTAATAAGCTAAACATTTTCCAATCCTAAAATGAAACGTAAAAAAAGACAAGCAACATTAAACAATTTTGTTATAAAGGTTAACAATAACAATTCAACAGCTGTTGAAAACAATGATGAAGAAGAAGTTCAATGTCCACCCGAAAAAAAGAAGAGGTCAAGTTTTGTTCGCAAATACAACATTACTTTTTTAAGATTTGGATTTATTTCTTGGCCTGGATCAGATGCAAGTTGTCCCAAACCACAATGTATCATTTGTGGGGAAGTGCTGTTCAATGAAAGCATGAAAGCAAATAATTTATCACGACATTTGAACTCAAAACACAAAGAATTGGAATCAAAACCAATTGATTTCTTTGAGAGAAAAGCTTCTGAGATAAAAAGCCAAAAACATTCATTTCAAAAGTCCCTTTTAGCCAACAAATCACTTTTAAAGGCTTCTTATTTGGTTGCTTTACGAATTGCTGAATGTAAAAAACCATTTTCAATTGCTGAAAAACTAATAAAACCATGCTTAGTGGATGTTTGTTCAGAGATTTTGGGTTTAAAAGCTGGTGACAAAATGAAGGCCATTCCTTTATCCATTGACACAATTGGAAGAAGGATTGAGGAATTATCGGCAGATATTGAAGATCAACTCATCGAAAAGGTCAAGAAGTCAGAGTCATTTGTAATCCAATGGATGAGTCAACAGATGTTGCAAACAAAGCAGTTCTTTTATGTCATGTTAGATATGTTGATTATGACAGCAGTGACCTCAAAGAAGGTCTTTTGTGTTGCAATGAGATTCCCTCTTACACAACCAGTTCAGAAATCTTTCGTATCATTGATAAATATGTCAAAAAAGATTCTTTGAACTGGAAATTGTGAATGAAGTTCTTTCAGTTTCAATTCAGATTGTTAATTTCATCAAGAGCAACGCACTCAATTCCCGATTGTTCACAATTCTTTGTGATGAAATGAATTCAGGAAATTCACAGTTGCTACTTCACGCTGAAGTGCGCTGGCTTTCCAGAGGGAGAGTTCTTACAAGGCTCTACGAGTTGCGAGATGAGGTGAAAATCTTTTTAAGTCAAAAAAATTCAGATCATGCCAAACATTTCTTTGATGAAGAATGGATTACAAAACTTGCTTATTTATCAGACTTCTTTTCACTGATAAATCAGCTGAATCCGAGTTTACAAGGTCCAATGACAACTGTCTGGAATAAAATTGATGCTTTTAAGAAAAAATAAAAACTTGGTTAAACCGCACACAAGAGCAGAATTATGAAATGTTTCCATCATTTAACGATTTCACAGAATCTTTTGACTTGAATTTGGATAATGTTGTTTCTTGTATCACTCAACATTTAGAAGTGCTTGCTCAAATGTTTGACAGCTACTATCCACCTAATGACGATGTTCGATTTGTAAACATGTGGATATCCAATCCATTTCTTGATCACCAACAAAACAACCTCTCAAACACAGAAGCAGAAAAATTGATTGAGTTATCATCAGATATGAGATTGAAATCAATGTTTATCTCAATGAGCATTACACAGTTTTGGATAAAAGTCAAGGAGGAATATCTAGTCCTCAGCAAAATTGCCATTAACATTTTATTACTCTTTTCTACAAAATGGGTGGACGTCCAAGTGTAATAATAGGCATAAATAATTACTTTAAGAATTGTTTGTTGGATATAGGAGCTAGAATGAATGTGATTGAGAGTTCGATTATAAAAGAGATCGAAAATCCAGTTTTAAACGAACATGGAGACAAAATCTGGTGCGCTAATGGTAGTCCATTAAAAACTTTGGGAAGAATCAAGCTTAGAATAAATATAGGTAGTAGAGAAGAAAATATTGTTTTTGTAGTAGTTGAAAATGTATCTCCATCGATAATTGGAGGAATCGATTTATTACGTAGGTTTGACATTAAACTAATGAAAGTTATCGGAAATAGCAGCGCAAATGCAAGCGAATATAATAATATGGAAATATGCAACATTGAAGCCAAATTTAGGAAAAGAACGAGCGATGAACTTCGATTTAAAAGAGCAATAGAATTAATAGGATTAAGGTGTGACAACAGGCTTTATGGAGTAATAAAAAAAATGCCGAAGTATTTATGATAGATAAGTGGATATAGGCAAAACCAATCTATTAAAGCATGGTATTAAAACTGTTGAAGGACCAATCCATTTGAACTCAAGAAGACAGCCAGCCCATCTAGAAGAAAAGATTGAAGAAGCTATTAAAAATTTGGAAGAAAACGGCATAATTAGGAAGTGTGACTCACCGTGGAATACGCCGTTAGTATGTGTCTGGAAGAAGGAGAAAAATGATATTCGATTATGTTTAGATTTTAGAAGTTTAAATTAAATGACAGAAAGACAAATCTTCCCAATGCCTAATATCGAACAGATGTTAGATTCATTAAATGGATCAATGTACTTTAGCACTATTGATCTGGGAAGCGCGTATTATCAGGTTGAATTGACAGCAAATTCTCAAGAAAAGACAGCGTTCTCAACAAGATCTGGGCAGTTCTGCTTTAATAGGATGCCAGTAGGTAGTTAGTGGCTTACCGCAACAATTACCCCGGGTAGGGGGGGGGGAGTAAAATTGTTGCCACTTTTTATTAAGCAATTGTTACAACTCACTTTTTTTGCTTTCAGGGATTTTTAGTTCAAATTTTTTTTTATCAGACTATGGTGAAGGGGTCTCGATGGTCCTGGGATTTTCAATACAAATTTTTTTTTCAATAGAAAATCCGACTATCACTAAAAAAGCCAAGGATTTTTCAAAGATTTTTCCATCTACTATAATTTAAAATAATATAGAAAAATAGATAAAATATAATTTTATAAGATCATTATGATTTAAAAGTCAAAATAGTAACTGTCTTGGGGGAGCTACCCTCACAGAAAGCTGATGAACTGAGAATTAATATAATCATAATTCCAAGGTTGTACAAAATTTTATTAAATCCAATTATATCATCAGCTTAGCTTCATTGTTCGCAATTGTAATCACGCATTGATTGTGGTTCTTTTCGACGTTGGTAATTGAATTCAATTTTTTGTTGTAGTTATCGAATTTGTCTACCAATGTTGGATCTGACAATAATTGGAACTTTTTCTATTGATGCTTTTTTGATTAACGTAGTCGTGTAGTCAGTGTCGGATGGTACTATTTTGGCGCCTGGAGCAAACTTCTTGAAAAGGCGCCTATATTGTTAAAGTCTAAATTTGATTTTTCGCCAATAAAGAGACAGTTTCAAAGCAATGTGAAAAATTTGAATTTTGTTCAATAAAAATTTAACATTATTGTAATAATATATATATATATAGAGGAAAAGCGCTCAAAAATGCAAATTTATCAAAATATAGATTATTATGTAGAAATACGTGTTATAATAACAGTCAGTATGATAGTTTTGTTGAGAATAATTATTCTTCAATTTGATCGAAAAGGCGCCTTTTTTTCAGTGTGATTCTGGCGCCTGGTGCGGTCGCTCCTTCGCTCCACCCATAGATCCGGCCCTGCGTGTAGTTCATTTTTGTTCTGATTCAAAAAATTGTCAAAAAATTCGTTATTAAAACAATGCACTTTGATTAAATTTGACATGTAATTTAATTTTAAATTTAATATAATAATAAAAATAAATCTAAATATCGGTGCGTGTCTCCAGGCACTACAGAAACATTTTTAAAAATATTTAAATTGCCTATATAAATAATTATTTGAAACTATATTTTAGAAATATCTTAAGATAGTATTTATTAAAATAGGTTTTTATGAGCTAATTATAGAAGCATTAAAAATTTAAAAATTTTTCTTAATGAGTCGTTTTGAATTTTAAAGAATATTTACCGTATATACTCGAGCATAAGTCGAGAAATTTACGTCAAATTTTCAAGTCAAAATAGCCATTTCGACTAATACGCGGGTCAAAAAATGTACAAATTAATTTTTAATGAAATCATTAAACCTTTTTTTTTATTTTTGTTACTTCGACTTATACACGGGTTTCCAATTTTGGACTTAAAAACCTCTTAAAATTTATTCGACTTATACGCGAGTATATACGGTAATTAAAAAAATATTTTTTATATTTAAATTCTTAAGAAAAAAAGTTTATTATTATTTTTAACCAATGAGAAGTAAAAAAGGAAATAAAAGAGAAGATTAAAGAGCATTTTAAAAATTAGAAGCTAAATTCCATGAAATTGAAAAAAACTTATAGTCGAATCTTATAGTCGAAAATTTTTTATTTTGTATTAGATATATTATTCGCAGCCAAACTCCTAAATTATCATTTAATTTTTTTAAAATTTAATTAATGCTGCTACCAAGTAGTCATCACTTTATACTTTAATATTAATGTTATTATGAATAATAATATTATTATTATTATTATTATTATTATTATTATTATTATTATTATTATTATTATTATTATTATTATTATTATTATTATTATTATTATTATTATTATTATCAAAATTAACGTTACTATTATGAGTATTATAAAAATTATTATAATTATTATTCTTCTGAATGTTGCCATTATTGTTTTCATTATTTTTCTGGATATTATTATCATTATTATTGTCAGCATCATTAAAATTTTACAGAACAAATTTATCAAATATAAAAGGTAAATTTGTATTAACCAAATGAGACACGATAACAATGGTTAACAATGGTTGGCAACAACTGGACAGATATGCAATGATCCGTGACTCAATTGTCACCACGTTCACAGTATGAATGTAATGTGAATACAAATATATTTGATTTGTAGATAAATTTAACAGACTTCATCTTGGATGAACACAAACTGATTTAAAGCATAATGAAATATTTATTTTGTATATTATGAATATTGTTAATATTGATTTTATAATTAGGAAACGCGTAAATAGCCAATCAAATGTTTGGAGATCCGCAATTCTTGTCTGTGTGCGCGCATTTACTGATTCACATATTGGGAATATTATATTTCATTTTGTCATTAATATAATTTGATTAAATAAACTCACCTTCAAAATATAAAACAATCATAATTTATAATGAATGAATTATTGCTACTATTTATATAAAAAAATACATATTTTCTTTTTTGTAACCTTCATAGGGTTTGGTGGTCATTATTGATTATAAACATGATGCCTGAAATCATAATTTTTAAATTTTTAAAGTAGATCTTTATATTCTGTGTTTCTTCAATATATAACACAAAATTTTGTATAGATATTTTGGTATAAAAATAGTCACATTAAAGGAGCTTTGGACCAAAATGACCATAAGTAATTTTTATATGAACATTTTAAAATTGCATAATCTATTATGGTATGATATTTCCAGTAAAATTCTTTCTATTCTTTTTTATTTATTTATTTAAAAATGGATAATAAAAAATTGACAGAAATTTGACAGAAATTTGAAGAGGTCGAAGATGGCATTTTAAAAAATGATGAATCCACAAATTATGAAGTCATTCAATATGATGATGGTCATGGAATTAATTCGGTGGCGATCAGACCCATTTCTTGGAAAATATAAAAGTAGTGCCAGAAATATTATAAAAACAACACCAGGTTTAACCAGATACGCATCTTCAGGGATATCTTGTATCACTTCTGCGCTTGAATTATTGTTCACACTTATGAAGAGCACTTATAAAACTTGACAATAATATATTACCAACATGTTATAGACTCCTTTTGGTTGCTGGCGTTTACAGGTCAAATAACAAATCAATAAAAAGTTTAGTGTCATGCTAGAAAGGGTCGTCCACTTTTTGGAGCTGTAATGTCACTCATAAAATTGAAAATAATTAGACGAATTCTGCGATTTGATAACTGTGATACAGAACTACAGATAAAGTTGATTCCAAAACGGGCGTAGATTTTACCAAAACCTTTTAATCTCTAGTAACAAGTGACTATTGATGAACAATTTTTAGCATCCCGGTATTGATGACCCAATTGTGATGGCTAATATTAATAAATTCAATCAAGGAGCCCTTTTTATGACTTGATAGCAGACATTTTATTGGGAAATGAAATGGTTATCGGATAACTAACTTGACTAAAATAGAGCTTTGTGAGATATTCTATTCCAGAGGTTCATAGCCAGTGATATACCTTTATCGGTAGATGTACGCCAATAACTGGCTATTTTAGTCGGTGGTTAACTAAAAGGTTGAGAAGCAATATTCTATATAATTTCTAATGGCAAGTTAATTAACAAAGGGAGATGGAAACCAAAGAAAGATACATTACAAATACGGATAAACCGGAAATCTGTGAAAGAGAGCCTGGATAATGCTTGTCAGAAATATATATAATTCATATAATTTAGAAATAAAAATTAAATAAAAAATTATATTCAATATAAAAAACAATTCAAATAATAAAATTATTAATTTTCATTTAATTAATCAATTAAATAATTCATATTGATTGAGTTTTGATTAATTAGGAAAATAAATTCAATTTTAATAATTGCTCTGCAGTTGGCCGTTGATCGGGATCTGGATTCAACATTTCTTCAATGAAACTTTTCATTTCCTCCGACATCATTTGAGATTCCGGAAGTTCAGCTTTTTCTCAGAGGATATTTGTATGATGACTTTGTATATTGCGTAATCATGATATGACGGCTTGCCTGAATATAAAATAAATTCCATTCATTGCTTTATACATTTAAATAAATTATTACAAAATTGTAGAATTTTGATTTTTAAAAATTTGAAGTTTAAAGAAAAATATTGATTAGAAACAAGCAAAAATAATTTAACTGTAATAATTATAAAATGTTGCATTTTGTTTTAATTTTTATATTCAGAATACCATTCGTTGAGTTATGTGAAAACGATTGACAAATGGGATTCATCTTTACAGGCCTAAGCAGATGGGGAGGGGGTACTAGATATGAGATTTGGAATGAAGAGTGGAAAATGACCAGAAATGCATTTAAACTTTACAGAATTATACACGTTATCAATAAATATTTCAATGATCATTGTGAGGATGTAAAATGTTAAAAACATAAAAATTGGAAATATTGGAAATTTAAAAAGTATTTATTATTAAAATATGTGACATTTTGCAAGGAATAATGTGTCCATTTGAAAAGTTCTAAAAATTAAATTGCAAAATGAAAAATTTTACAAAAGATTTAGAACATGGGTTCTTAACCAGAGATGCATGCAAGTAGTACGTAGTAAGGACTCCAACGCACTTTCGAGGTCATCTCAATGTCATGAAATATGCCCACATCAAATATAAGTCAATTGAATCATTTATTTTTTAAATTTAAATTTTATTTAATTACTTCTATTTAATTTTTTAATTTTATTAATTAATTATTTTATTATGTTTTTATTTTAATTACTTACTTAAGTTAATTTTTATTTTATTACAATTAATTAATTAATTATTTTATTAATATTTTATTTTAATTACTTACGTTATTTAATTATTATTATTATTTTTTGGTTTATCTCTTAATAAATTTTAATTATTATCAATATTATTATTATAATATTATTTTAGTACTTTTTTCTTTTTTTTTACTTTTTTAATTAATTTTTAATTAATTATTTATATTTTTTTGTTTAATATTATTATTTTACATTTATTTTACATAATATAATCTAAAAATTGAGTCTCGTTACCAAGAAATTAAAAAAAACAGCAACAAATTTCACATTAAATTTTGTGCAGCTGTGTGTGGTACTTAAATATATTTTTAATTGTAATTATTAAATAATAAATATAGAAATAAAGTATTAGAATTCATTTAAACATTTGATACGACGTTTAATTTAAACCCGACAAATTTAGGGGTGCTAAATCACTTTAGAAAATTCAAAGGGGTGCGGGCTTTAAAAAGGTTAAGAACCCCTGATTTTAGAAGATAATTAACAAACATTTTACTTAATTCAATGAATGTATAATATTTTAATGATAACTTTATCTTGTGATCAGAGCCGCCGTGAGGTATTGGCAACATAGACATATGCTTTGAAACTCAATGAATAACATTTTATTTAATATTTTTCATTTGGTTACAAATATCCCAGCTCAAGTACATGACATAATGAGGATATTGAAATTGTATTCACCTAAATTTGTTTGAATACTCAAGATTGATGATAATATTAAGTTTCTTATATTATAAATTTTATTTAATAACTACTAGCATGAATAAATAAATGCTTGCAATGCTATTGCAACTGACAATAATAAAGCCTACTTTGTATTAATGATTATGAAAATAATTAAATAGAAATATTGCTAACCAGAGATCATATTAATCGCGGTGGCCCCTACAGACCAGATATCAGATGACACAGTGTAGGGTGCGTCATTATTAGCGTTTAACACTTCAGGGGCCGTGAAATGGACAGTTCCAACAAATGTGTCAGCTTTGGTTGTTTTGCCGCTGGTCCTCATTAATGATCGGGCGACACCAAAATCTGCTAATTTTATATTATTCTCCTGGTCCATCAATATGTTGGCAGCTGGCCAATAAGATCAATATAAATATTATTAATAATTTTTATTTACGCTTTATATCTCGATGAATGATTTTATTTCCGTGAAGGAATTCCAGTCCCTCAAGGAATCTGTTTGCTGTACCGGATCACATTATCAGTCCCTATGTATGTTTCTTTTAATATTTTATCCTCGAGGGAGCCCTAAAATTAAAATTAATTTATTTTTGGAAATATTCTAATGAAACATTTTTTATTTTCCTTAAATCTTCAAAATCATTTTGTTTTTGTTTGTCTTATTTCAAATATTTCATTTATTAGTAAATATTATTACATTAACTTAAAATGAGAGTAAAAAAATCTAAAATCACCTATTTATCTTTAATAGTTTTTATTTTACAATTTCATTTATCTTAGATAGGCTGTAATTTTTCACAAATTTTCAGCTTCACACTTTTCAGATCTTATTTTAAACATATTTTTCAAATTTTAGCCAATTAAACAAGAAAACATTTTTAAGCTTGAACTTTTCTCTTGACACTGAGGTCCACAATAAACCTTTATTCTTCACGTACATCCCCAGCTAAAATATAATGCAAATATTTAAATGGAAAACTCACTTGAGGAAAATATTCCATGAAAATGCATAAATGTTTCTTTGTTTCAATCGCTCCGAAATATTTTACGATTCTATTATGATTCAATTTCGGGAGAAATTTATGAATATTTCCTTCGACATATTTCTCATCAATACCTTCCAATTTTATCCGTTTGATAGCAAAGACTGTTTCTATCCCCGATCCTCTCAATTTATAAACTTCTCCAAACGACCCCTTTCCAATTCTGGATCCTTTATCAAATGATTTTGTTCTAAGTGCTAAATAATGAAATAAATAAATCCAGTGGCATATTATCATTGTCAATATTATCTTTTTCATTTGGTATTTAAATAATACTTGAAAAAATTCTGTGATGAAAAATTGTGTTAAATATGGAAAAATTGATTAATAGTCGAAATGAAGGTTTATTGATCGCATATTTGAATATTAAATTAATTAAATTATTTAATTAATGAGTTTTATTTATCTGCAGGTAGTAATGAGAAAATAAAGTTTGTTTAATTATTATAATATATAATAGCTTCGATTCGTCTCTGATGCTTACTACCGACCACCGAGCTTATAGGTAAATAATATGAAGTGAAACTGATAGGTTGATCATCAATATGATGAAGTATCTGGTTAATAAATTGAGGGAGAGAATTTATGTAATGGAAGTTTAGTATATATTATTCAAATTATTCATAACATACATTCCGGGCACAGTTTGTGATCACAATCAGATTCGCATGTCAGCCCCATCATTGAAATCTAAATAAACAAGAATAAATTCAAGTCAAAATATACCAAAATCATTAAATGATCGCCAAAAATAAAAATACGATTTGAAAAATTGAATTGTTTTTCATTTCATTAATACTACGCGGCAACCATTAGAAGGGATGATTTGGGATATAATTTGATGTACCAAGTAAACAATCACGAACCATCGCATGTTTTTATCGCAAGGAAAAAAGAATTGGTGCCCCCAGTAACGATAACAAAATCAGAGTTGAGTTCGTTACATCTTTTTTTTAAGTCTTCATACGTTTTAAGTTTAGATAAATACAGAGTAGGAAGGATTAATTGAAATAATTTTTTTTAAAGTAATACATGCATACTCAAAATGATTGAGTGTATTAAAGTGATAATTTTTATAAAATAGTTGCAATACATCCATTCTTATCAACCATCTTATCTATGCCGCTTCTCAGTATTTACCTCCCATGATCCATTAATGAATTATTCTACCAATTATTTTCACCCATTTGAATTATCATCGAGTAATGAATAATTTCCTCACTTTAATGAAGATTCTTACCACCTTCAATGTTAATTTTATCAAAGTTTAAAGAATAATTCTCTTTTCATTTTTATCCTACAATTGCTTACCACTTTAGAAGAAGATTTTTTTATCATTTTTTCTATCATTTTTATGAATTTCTATCACTTTTGTGAATTTCCATCATCTTTTTAATTTTCTATTATTTTTGCGGATTTCTATCATTTTTGTGAATTTTTATCGTTTTTTGTGAATTTTTATCATTTTTGCAAATTTCATGTTTATTGAATGAATATTTAATAATTTAAAGTTTTAATGTGTAATTCTAAGGTAAATTAATAAAAAATTTATGATAATGGATGTATTTTATTGACTTATTTTTAATTTTAAATAAAAATTATTTCAATGAGGTTAATAATTAGAGTTTTTAAAATAATCAAGTGATAGGATAAATTTGATGAGGATATTGAATAATTTTCTAAGAATTTCATGTTGACTGAAAGAATATTTTAAAAATTTAAGGTTTTAATGGTGATAAATTAACTTAATTTCTTGATAATTAGTTGTATTTTATGACTAATTTTAAATTTTAATAAAAAATTAATTCATTGACAATTAGGTAAAATTAAGTGATTTTTGATGATAATTTTTGATGATAACTTTGTAATGTACAGTCATACCCCGGATAACGTTGCCCCGAATAAAGTTGTTTCGCTGTAACGTCGGTCCACCATTATAGTCATACCCCACTGTAACGTTGCGTGGCTTCGCTGTAACGTTTTTTTTATTAAAACCGTTGTTTTAAACCGTTAATAAAAAACGTTGTTTCGGTTAACATCGCGTTTTTCTGGAACCATTTAACAACGTTAACCGGGGTAAGACTGTATTTGACTAAATAATTTTTTCAATAATTTTCTAAAAATATTTCCAATTATATTTGATGCACTTTAAAAAACATAAGCTAAGAAACCAGTTAACTTTATCAAGGACTTTAAATTTACTTGATAATATTGTAAGATACTGAAATTTAGTTTGTTGTTATTGCTTGGAAAATGATTGGCTGAATCGATGAAGAATTATGATCAATCAATATATAGCATCTCTAGTTAGGTATTTGATGGGAAATATTTGTAGGAAATAATGGTTTATTATGTCTTCGTTACATAAGTCCACTTTGCGACAAAATGGGTTTTAAAATATATTTAAATTTTAAAATACAGCAACGTAATATATAATTTTTTTTTTCTACCCTTCCTTAAATTTGATTGGTTAGTGGGCTCTTATTATTAGCTTCTAAATTATTTCAATGGAAAAGAAGTCTGGTGTCCATAACAGTTAATGAAAAGTCATATTTTTGAAGAATTCTCTCTAAGAATTTTAAGACTGAATTGAATTAAAGGATATCTAACTTCAAGTGGGGTAGAATTAAAGGATATAGTCGGTTAGATATTTAAAAGGGTAGAAGTATTTGGTGAGAGGAACGGTTAAGATGGAAATATATGATTTTTAATGGGGATATAGTCGGTTTGATTTAATGAGAGATCGGTTAATATTGGAAAATTTTCATTTTAAGGGGGAGATAGTCGGTTGCTTTTAATGAGGGAAGGGTTCGATGGGAATCTTTGAATATAAATCGGTAATATGTGGAAAATATCAATATTTTAAGGGAAATTGCAGTACATTAGTTAGTTATGAATCAAGTTATAATGTGAAATTATAATCGTTTTATTAGGTTGTGATGTAATGCACAGTAAATTAATTTAGATTTATGGTTTAGAACAATGTTTGATTAAGTGGGATAATGATCGATTTACTGGTTTCGGACAATGAAATCTTTACATCTAATTGGGATTGATATCAACTTTAAATAATTTTTATCTTTATTTAG
>CAUHTR010003658.1:0-44293 GCA_959609185.1 Schmidtea polychroa | reverse complement strand
ATTGCGTGCCTTGTACTATAGTTATCGAATGGTTTTTCTGAGCTCGATACATTGTATGCTCTATTTTATTCTTTAAATAGTCGATATCAACTATGAAATTATTCTTGAGCTAAGAATTTTTGGGCGATTTGACTGACATTCCCACAACTTATATACCAAATTTTGTTGCCCTTGATTTTAAGTGACAGGGTTTGTTATTTGTCAATAACGTTTGTTATTTAAAAACAATTTTCTTTTTTTAAAGGTGTGTTGGGTTCATTGTAGTTGGTCGGTGATTGTTAACCTGTCAATTACTTATCTGAATTCCGAGCGTGTTATTTAATAACGACAATGACAAATCTCAACGACGTAAAATTTTATTGATTATCAAAATTGATTACAACAAATTCAACGATACCAATTTTAAACACACCTCAAATGTTTCAAATGCTTATTACAACCCTCCGGGAAGAATAACACAGCAATAACAATCTTCTTAAAACACGATCGCTTGACTACTGCCGGTAATGGGTATTTCGCAAAATTGATCTGGTTGCTTTAACTTGACTTGAATTTCTCAACTACTTCTGATTTACTAGTTCAATACGCAAGTTTTTTCAACTGTTTCCTGATTTTCAACACTTTATTTTACTCTCCTCGTAAATTCAAATTTCTCACAAATTTCTTTCTAAGAAATTTTTTCTCTTTTCGTCACAAGTTTTTCTCGTAGCAATTTTCTCTCATCCCATTTATTCTCTCTTTCTGTTAATTTGTGTTCGGTTTCTATACTTTCTCATCTGATGGCACTTATTCATAATTCCTTCTTTTTTTCCACTTTTTCCATTGGCATTCCGTAATATCTGACAACTGTCGAGATATATGTATTTCTTACAATCCAGTTTCTCGGCTTCCCCGTGCCTTTTCCATCTCTTTATCTCGGTAGGCCATCAAGATAACAAGACCACTCGTTCATTTTGTTATCCAAATTTTTTGCCTCCTGGCGCGTAGTTCAATTCTCAGTATTAGCATCATAAAGTTCACATAGAGCAGGCCTAATTTCTGCATAACCTTTAAAAATAGCTTTAACTGCGTCTGCTATAGCGCACCATCGACTCTGTGAAAGTCATTTAACAACGAGACCACCTTTCAGCAAACAGCTTTTTTAATTTTTTCCACCTATACGTGGAAGCAGAAAAAAAGTTGTATAAAGTTTCAAAAAAGCCGAAAAAATTAACAGCGCCTAAGCAACAGTCAGCTGCACAAGCACCTACAAGATTTGGGGAATGTGCTGCACATAGAACGAAATGAGCAAGTGGATTTAGATATTTTATTCGTACTTGTACGCCCGTGTAAATACCAACCACGTTTGCAGCATTATCATAGCATTGACCTCTTCAATTATTTATATCAAAACCAACATTTTCAATAAATTTTAATATCTTGCTAGAAATATCTTCAGCACCGTGGCTGTGGAGCTCAAGAAATCTTAAAACTGGTTTTCCATTCAGTAATACATATCGTATAATAAACGTAAGTTGGTCAACATGGGAGATGTCCAGAGTTGAGTCTACACTGATGGAAAAGTTATTCGCACTTTTAACTTCTTATATAATTTTTTACTCTAACTTTTGATCCATAACTTGAATTAGTTCCTCACAGATTGTTTTGGATAGATATATTGTATATCCGGATCCGCCTCTGCTATATCTTTCAATATGGCTCGCTAGAAATGGATCAAACTTGGCAATGATCTCAAGAACGCCTAAGACATTTCTATTAGATGGAGATCCAAGTGTTTCATCGTCGCCATAAAAGACAAGACCTCGTTCTGCGAGAAATTTTATGGTCTCAATGACACGCTTAAGAACGTTACGCCAATAATCTTTTTATATTTGTCGTTGTTTGACAATTTCACAGTCAATTCTGCCAGAATGACTAGCCATTTTGCACCAATCATTAACGTTTTCTTTGTGATTTTTGCTGTTTTCATGCACTGTAATTAGATTTTGGCAGTTTTTCCAATCTCCAAACCCGCTTCCAAATGCATACTCTTGTTTGCCAAATAGTTTTTGCAAGGTATACAATATACTGTTTCCAATGGAAGGGGAAAATGCCGACCATTTTCTCGTAACCTTTTCGTCGTTGCTCATATTTCTTTCAAATATACTGAGTGGTAAAAATCAAGATTTAGTGTTTTATTTTCTTAAAGATTTTGAATATTTACCGTTCAAATTTTGATTTATGGGCTTTCTATTGACTTGTTTGCGTAATTCTTTAGTTATATTTTTATATTTAGTTATATTTTAGTTATATTTACCCATGTGACCGGATCAACTGTTTTCACCAAAGGATGTTCGAATCTTTCTAACGAAATTAAAGGTAAATTGAATTGTCCGGTACCAGTGCAGACATCTATAATTAAGGATGATTGTGAGATATCAATGCTATGAAAATCAGCTTGCGCCACGTTATCTACAGATTCTTGATCAGAAAGAAATGTTGTTGATATTTCTTTTCACTGAAATTTTATTTCGACTGGTTGCATCAATAGTGTTAAAATAATCACTTAATTTCGGAAGCGAAACTCCATATTTGTCCAGTTCCGCTTTCCATTTTCGTTTTTCTGCATCACTAGAATAGATTCTTTTGGAAGACATATTCTCAATATTCTGTCTGTTACAAAAAATGAAAGTGTAAATTTAAAAAAGAAACAGGGGAAAAGGAGAAAGTACTTATTATATTTAAAAAAATTAATGAGTCTGCCGAAATATTATTATTATTATTATTATTATTATTATTATTATTATTATTATTATTATTATTATTATTATTATTATTATTATTATTATTATTATTATTATTATTATTATTATTATTATTATTATTATTATTATTATTATTATTATTGTTGGGTTTTGGATTATTTCAAGTCGGTTCTCTCTGACTCCTGTGTTCTTTAAATCGAAACAATGAACGACCAAACGTATATTGAAACAACAGGTTCACAATTTATTATCACGCTACAATTACTGATCAAAGTTTTATACGATTCTCCGCTCGGCGTTGATGCTTTGCAAACAAATAATAGTCACCTTTTTGTCCTTTAGATTCTCTCGATTCACGTTTTCCTCGGTTTCTGTTTGGTTTGATTCCTTTTCACCTTTTCGTATTCTTAATTCTATTTCTTCTTTTCCCTACTTTCCCTAATTCGTCTACCAACTTTTCCTACAGTCTAATTCTTCGAACCCTAGCTGAGGCAAAATGCCGATTTTCTCTGATTTTCCCTTTGCTTATATACTCCTCGAAATCAGGATGACAAATGGTTATTGCCGAGCCAATCTTTCGTTTGACATTTTCTCCTACGTATTTGCTTCGGCTGTCACCCATAATGGTCCAACGAATCCAGATAATTAATGGCCCTACCGGTCTTCCTACGCGCACTATCTTCTCCTTACTCTTTTCCCATTAATCATTGTGTCAAGCTAATGGGTCCAAATCTTCATTTTGTTTCCCTTTCTTCTTGTTTACCCAGCTCGGGTTTCCTTTATCTCTCGGGTTCTCCATTGGCTCGGGTTTCCCATTAGCTCGGGTTTTCCATTAGCCAATTAATTAATTAATTAACGTTTTCTGTTTTCATACATTTGAATGTTTTTCGACCCTTCCTAACCATTTTCTGATAAATCTCTAGCCATCATCTTGTTGACCATTAGCTAATCTATACCTGTCCCGTTTTTCCCATTCGATTTCGATGATTTTTCCATTTATTGATTTTTCTCGGATTTCCGGATTCTCGCCTTTCGTAATTGCTTTTGGCATTTTCTAATACTGTTTCCATCACACTTTCCTTTACTATTGATTCTGTGCGCTATCCCGCTTTTATTTGTTTTTTTTCTTCGCTTACTTTCTATTTGAATTATTATCTCCTAAATTTTATTTAAATTTTTAATTTTAATTTACGTCAACATTATTATTATTATTATTATTATTATTATTATTATTATTATTATTATTATTATTATTATTATTATTATTATTATTATTATTATTTTCTAAGTAGGAAACAAACACAATTCACTTTAAAATGATTTTTTTGTCAGTGATGAACACATGATGCGAGTGTTCAAAACAAAAAATGGACTTTTAGCCACTAGTTAAAATTAATTATAGAATTAATTAATATTAATATATGTTCACCTTTATTATAGTATCTCTTTAATTCAACTATGTTATTGTTTTCTTATTTTGATTTAGGTATGGTCAAGCATATTGCTTTGGTTAAATGAATTAACAAAAAGACAATGGCGGTTTCTGTGTTATAATGACTCGTAGCTTTTATCTGTTTGAGTAGGAGTTCTACTTTGGGAAATAGAAATTAACTCGACTCTCGTGCAAAAAGAATGCACATATACCGCTCCTCGGTTAGCAGGTCATAGACCATCGGATCCAGTAAAAGGATGTGTAAAATGCAACGGCTACAGCGCCCCATAAAGCCAAAAAATAACGTTTGTTGTTTTTCAGTTATCCACATCGAATTAGTGATGTGTATGAATGGATTAACGAGATTCCTACTGTTCCTATCTTTTATTTAGCGAGACTACAGCCAAGATTAGGAGTTTGCACTATCAAATTATGCCACTTTGCTAGCATGTACAATTCTGCTTCACTACGTATCATATTTGTTTAAAAGACCATTTTGCTATTTGATGTAAAATTAAATATCGAATCAGTGAGAAAGATTCTTCGATGAGTTAAAAAAATAATATTTTTAATGAACTCTCCAAAGAATTCATAAAATTTTTTAACATCACTCATGCAATAACATCACTTTCTTAACATAAGTGCTAATTATTTTTTAAATAAAGTAGGTCATTTGTGATTGTTATCGCATGTCATAATTTGACTTATCAGAATACAGTTAGAAGGCTTAGTTCTATTGGATCGCACAAAGAACAAATAATAATTCACTTTTCCATAATCTTTGTCAAGACAAATTTTACCAAAAATAGACGATATTATTATTTAAATTTATAAAATAAAGAAGAACCTAATAATTTAAAATTATTTGTTTATAAACTCAGGTACGTAAACACCTTTTCGACCAAAGTACAATATATTTATATATTTTAAAATGCGCCGCCTATAAGCAAAGTCTGAATAATTTCATAAGATTATCGGTAAAAGATTTCATGGAAATTAATAAAGAACTATTAAAAGTAGCGTAACCAAGTTGTAGAAAATAGAAATATATAGGTAGATATCCCAAAAATGTTATTCCATTTTTAATAAACACTAAAACATCAAACAAAAGAAAGATATTTCAATCAGCTCCATTTTGCAAAACCTATGAAGAAAACTAAAAAGATTTTAATTAAAAAAATAATACAAAGAAATTATAAAACAAATTTTCTTGCTCTTTTTGTTGCAAACTCATCAATCATATTGTAATTAATTGTTCTGGCTGTTCCATTTTACACAATTGCTAATCCAAATTTGCTTTTTTTCTTTCAATTCGTATTATATTTTTGCAATTGGAGAAAGTTTTGTAGTGTAATTAATATTTGGGGCCTGTGCAATTGCACTTGTTGCACATGCGATGATACGGCGCGGATTTCAAAGAACTTATCAGTCTGTCATCATAATCTGTGTCATATGCTATATAGTATATACGGTAACGATAATGACGTAATAATTATGATTTCATGAATTAATTAAATAATCTCAATAAATTTGTCGATGATGATTGAATGTTAATTGTAGAGGATTGTGATGTAATCATAAAATTCTTTACCACTTATTATTTAAGTTTTTATAGAAAATTAAAATTTTTTAAGTCAATTGCAGCTTTGCAAAATTTTTTATGATCGATTAATATGACTCACTCTTTTCAATCGGTTATGGTCTTGAACCTGTGTGTGGATATGACTGGAAGTTTCCAATGTATGAACAATTTGAAGAATAAAATACCTTGCCACATACCGAAGTCATAGTCGTTACTCCCTCTGTTACACCTAAATCCAAAATATAAAATTTTCTATAATGCACGTTGGTGTGTGCATCAGTGGATGACTCACCATTTATGAGAGTAAAGTTTAAGTCACTTTTAAGGCTTGAATTTTGATTTTATATAATTATGAGATCATTATTCAATATTACTTGTAAATAACCTTTTGATTATAAATTATTTTTAATTAATTTTCTCGTTTTTTATGATTTTTATGATATTTTATAAATTAATTTGGAATTATTTCGATAAAATGTAAGTTAGATATATTTTTAATTATAAATAAATAAAGTAATCACCAAACACATTTATTTTTTAAGACATTTAGGAAAGAAGCGGCGTATATGGATAAAATAGTTTTTAAAGTTTTTGTAATCTTCTTTCTCCATCTCATTATCAATAGCCTCTTTGATGATGTCAAATCTGCTTGGAAAGGGCATGGAGCTAAATCCGTTTGTCCTTAATATTGTTTTTCTGATGCTGTCTTTGATTTTGCTAAACTCGCTTTCTATTGGATTGAGGAATGGACTATATGTTAGCAGGTGTTCGATGTAATTATCTGGTGATAATGCTCCACTATGAATCGAAGCATTGTCATGAATGAGACGTAATGAAATGTTCGTAGGTATCCTTTTTGTAGGATCCTAAAATTAATTGGCAATGAATTGCACCTTTGACACCTATTGCTAAAAGAAATTACATGTTTTGTCCTCAGTTATTTGAAACTATGGCGTACACAATCTTTCGCCTTTTTTCGTCCTTCCGAATGTTTGAGTTGTCCAGGTATTGAAACCACTCTCATCAATGTAAGTGAGATTTTTGTCTCGACACACTTCTTCGAGATATCTTGTAACATAGTTCAATCGGATTTCTAGTACACGATCAGAATTTCAAAATGTTAATGCTTTTTGACAGCCCCGTACCCGAACCAGTTAGGTTACACTCCGAAAAAACCGGATCTAAGGGTCAAGATAGGGCACAGTGTTTGAAACAAAAGTTGTTTATTGGGCGAATTAGCATAACAAAATTTTAATTTCAGTGAGGCAGAATTGAATGGGAAGGGGTGGGACGATCATCGAGGTAACAAAGGGACCTAGCTATCAACCATTAATGATTGAGGTTCAAATCCTTATGTCAGTTTTTGTACCAGCAATTTATATAACTCTGGACTTTGATGACTGCCCAAGGCAAAGCTGGGTAAGATTTTCAGTTCTTTCTCTTTCGTACAAGCCCAGATTACTGACTACACAATTATATTTAAAAATCCCCAAGATCAACAACAGGCCTTGGGCTTTAATAATTGTCTCCTTATTTTGCAATTTCTGTACCTGTTATTACCTTGTAATAGCTTTAAATAGCTACTACACAGAAGAACTTGAATCACTTCGTAAGACAAAAGCAAAGATTTAAGTTCAGTCAAAACTGCAAGAAATCCAGATAGAAAAAAAGGTAGAAAAAACTGAAACTGGATTGAAATTTTCGCAGTGGTAGGATTCTTTGTTTAAATCTTCAATTTCTTATTTATTTTGTGGTTATTCACTTGTTACGTAACGCGATTAAGGGAGGAGGTCTAGAAAAGTGTTACGATTGGCTACAGGGGAGGGGATTTGAAATTTGTTACGTAAATTTGTTTTCTTTGCTGTTCTAGTATTAAATTTCTAATATAATATATATTTTATATAACTATACAATTCTTTTTAAATAATCTCAATAATATTTCGAAACTTTGGATTGCACTGAATCTTAGGTGTTATTTTGAGATTTTTTTGAATTTCAAGGTGAAAATTTTGCTCGGGAAAATTAAGACGTGATTAGTTTTAAGTTATAGTTAAGAAGACAAGAGTGAATAAAAGTTAATATCATTATGATTATATGATTAATTGATTGTGGAAAACTTTACAGCTTATCTACAAATTCAGAAGATACAAAAATGATTGCAACAACCTAAACTTGAACAAAATATAAGAAAAATTTGAAAAACTCAAGATTTTTTCAAAAAAAAATTGATTGTTACATAACAGGGGTGTTGGCGATTTGTGACAATTTGTTACAAGGGAAAGGGGTTATAAAAACTCGTTTTTTTCAGGTTAAGTAACGGCCCCATATTCATTGGTGCAATTAATGTTTTTACTGAAAGAAAACAATTTTACAACACAACTTATATTGCCCGAGCAACCCCGGGATAAACATTACAAGCTTTATGATACCCAGTGCGAATCCCAATAGTAGACTAGTTTCGAGCTTTTGGCTCTCATCATTCCTTTGCAGGAGACTCGACGATTTCTCTTTGTGCCAGGTAAGTATACAATATTGCAGATTCAACTCTATTGCATACTTTACCTGCTACACTGGAAATCACATCACTTGCAAATTCGCTAAATCACAGAAAAAAATATCTACAAACTTGTAAACATGGCGTATGAAAAATCAAATTCGCCACTGGAGACACCGTCATACACTCTGTCATCTTCGCATCTCCTGCATAGTACTGATGAGAGCCAAAAGCATGAAACTAGTCTACTATTGGGATTTGCACTGGGTATCACAAAGCTTGTAATGTTTATATTATTTTATTGTTAGACATCAGTAAAAAAATATTTTAATCCATTATAAATATATATATATATATAGTGAAAATAATCTTTTTTTAACCATTATTTTTGTTTGTATAACCAAGCTGTTTCGATCATTCCATATAAAAAAAATTCGTTTTAGAAATATAATTTTGCATGAATTCAAAATAAAAATAGCAAAACATTAAAAATTTTATTCCAATTACAAAAATTCTTTATAAAACAAAACAGAGGTAATCAAAAACATCAAATTCAGGAAGTGCCAAAATATTTTTCTCCGAAATTCAATGGCACAACCGGATGAATACACGATGTAACAACATTGAGATCTGGATGAACGGAATAAATAGATTTCAACGCTGTCGGAGTACAGAATAAATTGAGCAAAGTGACATTTTGTATTAAAACTCCATGTTCTTTTAAAACTTCAATGGCTTTCATTACAGTCCTCCCGAAACCTACGAAAAAGTAAAAATGAATTAGATAAACATTTCATGGACTATACTCATTATTGGATACATCAACAATACTCTTCTTTTCTCGATTTCCGGAGGAAATTTGGCATAAAAAACATTTGCTTCTTTCGTTTCGTCGTCTGTTTGAATCAGTATCTTTCCAATTCTTAATGAGCGACAACAATCTCGCAAACCTTTTTCCATGGCTTCTCCGCTACGAATAATACTGACTCCACAGTTATTTTTCTCAAATGCCAAACCTTTATAAATATCTCCTAAATAGATTCATTAATTTATATTTGGAGATGGACAGGAAAATAACCAGAGGGAGTAACGACTTCGACTTCGGTATATGGCAAAGTATTTAATCCTTCCTCAACAACGAATCTGATCTATAATAGAATTTAGAAAAATTTAAATAATAATAAGCTCGCAACTAATGTACTATTAGAAATTGTATTGAATATCACAATCATTTTATTTAGATTAAGCTAGTCATAACATGGAATGTTGCAAGACTGCTTACCTATAGACCAACTAATGACGCAGATCTTAATAGGAAGGCGCCTTTTCATTAAAAAAATAAAGGAAATAATTGTTTTAAAAATTCTTTAGTAAATACTTTTTGTTAAAATTGTAGGCGCACTTCGAACACGCAACGAGTCGGGCCTATATATATATATATAACCCTTTTTTCTTCTAAGAAACCCTGCATATTCATAATAATTTTTAACTCTTGTTAGTTTACGTATCTAGTTCTCTTCTTTCTTTTATTTTATTCTTTTTAAATGAAAATAATTATCAAGTAATAAACTAGTCGGCAACAAAAGGCTGAAAGAAACATAATTACCGTATTAGCCCGAATATTACACGACCCCGAATTTAGAAAAAAAATACTCATAAAAAAATTAAAATTAAGGGAAATTCAAAAAGATAATCGTTTGGTTAGGTAATTAAAAGTAATACATAGGTTATATTCATGACAATAAATTTAATTAATTTATACCAAAATTTAATAAAAATAAAATGTTAAAAATTGTCGCGTTATATTCGGGCTAATACGGTAATAGAAATTTTTGATAATTATTCCTTTGTGAAATATATTTTCGATTTTTTCATGAATTCAAAAGGCTTTCAATAAAAATAAAATACCTTCAAATAACTGGTTTATTTTTTGCTCATCTGGTCTATCTGCATGAGTGGTAAGAAGTGGAGGTTATATATAGCTTATAAGCCAAACTGTTAATCAACAATTCCCAATTATATCTACCGTCTTAACCATCAAATCACTGAAATACAATTACGGGAATTTTGTCGTAATAATTTACAAGCGTTACAAGCAAACCATGTGTTTGATCGTGTTCAAACCTGCAAGTTGTGGTGTGGATTTTTACTGACGAAAAACCGTCTTACTGGTTGGAACGCGAAAATATTTTGATTTGAATTGAATGGGGTTTTTACGATGACCGCCTGTAAACGGTTTTAGTTGTTAAAGGGTTAATATGGAATATATAAGCGTGGTTATTATTTATATTTATTTCTGTGATCCGAGACGTACTCAAAAAAACTTCACGTGCTTTTAACTAGGGTCATATTTTCTAGAGACTTCAGTTTAGGGCCTCAAGATCAAGAGGGGCTAATATTCAAATTACATTCAAAATGAGACCATCAGAAAAATAATTTTGATGAACTTGTAGAAGAATTCTGTGAAAAAATTTAGAAAGAAATTATTTTAATCTATTATTTCGTTTGAAATGTATATTTAACGTTACATGGATTGAATCAGTTCTTAAATAAAATAACTTATTAACAAAAAAAGTTAATATGATATACAATTTGATATTTTCTTTTTTGTGATTTGGATTTTGTTTGAATGAAGTTCCATTTTTATTTCGTTTAAGACTTAAAATTCATACTTAAACTTTAAATGTGAATTATTATTACAAATTATTACTTTTTTTACTTACAAACTTAAAAATGGGAGGTGAAAGGGCATCATAAGTGGAATAGCCCATCGCCTCTCTTCATCTAAATCCGGCCCTGCTTTCAACTAAAATATTAAATCTTCAACTAACTGGTTTCTTATTCTCTAATTTTCATTTGTGTTCACCTTCGTAATGTTGAATTTATATATTAGTTATACGAAGACTATATGACATTATTTCTAAGTCTAGACAAACTTTTGGTCATTTCACAACTACGTTGTGAAACTGTATTTTAGCACCTTTCTTCGTTTCTGATATAAAAAACAACGTTGAAGATTTAATAATGCCGATAAATTTAACTTTTTTGGTTATACTAAGTTCAGATATTTAAAATTGTTTTTATTAACTCTCAATATGTGTAAGACTGGAGACGATGCAGTATCTCTCGAATAGGAAATTAGAGCTTATTAAAGTTTCACCTCACATTCTTTTATGGAGAGGAAATATCAGTGCAGTAACAAAGCATTATCGCGCCCTGTGCGGTTCATATATCTGGCGCCCCTAAAACCCGAATTCGAAACCGCCTACTATAATAATTATAATATTCATGTTAAGATTGTTAACTATTTATTCATCTCCAGCTATTATAATAGATAGTAAAGCTCTTAAAATTCTGTTGCTAATTGAAAAAATGACAGGAGCACATTTTGTGGATTAACATTTTACAAAATATACACATACGAAGGCACGCTAATGAACCAGTCCAATCAGCAATGTTAAAGATAGGCTAGCTAGGGCGTCGATTCACAGGCCATTTGATAATTTCTTTTATTTATATTTTGTTATTTTTTGGTAACATTACATTCCAATTTTGCGCCCCTTTCAGATGTGCGCCCTGTGCGAATCAATGAAACAAGAAATTATCAAAACATTGAGAATGTTACTTAACTAATTATGATGTAAACGGGAACCCTTTGTATTACAACATAAAGTTAAACATTTAAATAAGACTTGGAATTGTTAGAAAAATTTTTTTGTTTCTTTATTGTTATTTATAATCGTATTCCGACAATCCGCCAAATGACAATCCGCCAACAGACAATCTGCCAACACGACAATCCGCCAACACTAAAAAATTGGCCAACGCTGACATTTATAAAGAAAATATTTGTAGGTCATCATATAAAAATTAATTCACATATACTTGTACAACAAATTTGCCTAAATAATCATTCAAATAAAAGCATTAAAATCAAATACCAGTACTTTTATGATCAGTATCATTGCGACATGTTGAATGTGAGTAGTACTCCTGTGAGCAATAGCCATAGGGGGTCAAAACATCTTGTCGGATAAACTCAGAGTATATATATATATAAAACGAATTAACTCATTCAAATTTATCATTGAATCAGTCAAATTACCACAAATTTTGATAAAAAATCTTGTTTACCTCTCAGCCAGTTAAATTGTTTAAATATTTAATTAAAATTTTATATTAAACAATTACTAGCTGATTCTTATCTGTCAGCGGAGAATTTATTATTAGAATTTTAAAAATATAATAAATTTAAAATGTATGTATGTTAAAGCAAAAATTTATCGACTTTTTGACGGATTGTCGCTTTGGCGGATTGTCGCTTTGGTGGATTGTCGCTTTGAACTATTTGGCGAATTGTCGTTTGGCGGATTGTCGCCAGCCTATTAATGATTTGGCGGATTTGCGTACAACCGTTTATAATACAAAAAAAGGTAAATTTAAAGGTATTTCGCAATTTTAAATACTTCATTTAAAAATAAGGTCAATAATATTTTTAAAGCAGAGACAATAAATTTCAAAGTTCCAACGAATAAACGAGAGTATTCCCTGATGCGTGCTGACCCGACAATTCTTTGATTGGTCACACAATCTATTTTAAGTAATTACAATAGTAATAGTGTTACGTGTTTAATTCATTCAAAAGCATTCCATTAACATTTCTCACATTAGAACTTATAAAATATACTTATGGAAAATGCAAACAAAATAAAATTTATATAAGTCAAATTTAATAATGAAAATACTGATATAAATAAATGCAGGCAATAAAAATGTTATCATAATAGTAAAAGAGAGAATATTTCAAATTTCAATGTATAAAATCCAATATATAAAAAGCACATTCTAGTAAAGCATTGTTAGAAAACATTAAATAATTCTTACCAGCCGATCAGCATTAAAAATAAAATCATTCCTCGAAATGTTTCTATATAATTTTTGCATAAATATACAAATTGAAATATTAATTTAAATTTACCTATCTCTTAATATTGTTTGAATAGCCATTATCTGATCTGTTTGTTCTAATACTGTTATTTTATCCGTAAATTCAGACACAACGCTAAATTTATCAATTGTATCTTTTTTGTTATCTAATGGCACTACATCTGGATGAACATTCATTATTGATAATATCAGTAATTTTTAAAATAATGTTTAAAAGGTTTTTAACTAATGTCTAATAAAACCTTTTAAATATTAATGCTTTAATATAGTTTTCAAACTCTATACCATAGGTAAAATATTTCTTTAACTATTTAAAACAAACGTTATAATCTAAATAACGTAATACTAAAAATAAATATTATTTCTATATAATATTACTATAATTACATTAATATTTTGTTAAGTAAATATTTTCCAAATAGATTAGATCATATGTTCAAATACAGAAACAACTTTCAATTCATAATAATAATTTTGTCAAATAAATTCATTCGGATGAAAATTTGGAAAAATTAGTTTTTTGAATAAGTCAAAGTTTTTAAATATTGCGAATTCTGTACAATTAAATAAAGAATTCTAATTCATAAGCTGAATTCACAATTACGTATTTTCGAATTATGAAAAATTATATTTAACTAAGTGTTTTTTTGTTTATAAATTTCTACGCTTCTGATATTTAATTAAATAATATGTTACGACGAAAAACTCCAAGTTTATGATATTAACTTTTGTTAGGTTAAAACCAGAATAATTGAGAGTTTGTATGAATACACAAAAAATAGCATGAAAACTGCACCAAGTCGAATCAAAATCTATGAACGAACACCAAATAATACAATGTAGCGTACACAGTTGTTGGCGCTTATGGGGTGTGTTATTTAAATATCCTATGGTTGCTGATAGATTTGTTAACAACTGTTTCCTAAACGCCTTCATATTTAGTTTACTTTCTTCCACATGTGTACCTATGTCAACAAACACGTTCGGGTTCATGACTGCCAATAGAAATTTTACATTGCTTTTTCATTATCCATTCTTTTGATTATTATTCCTTCTTGTTAATTAAGTCATGAACTTCATTATTTGATGGTATTCATTGTTGTTTTTAGAAAATTTGAGCAGGATTCTGTCCTTATTTTTCAGTTCGATAATTTTTGTCCTAGATCCTCTACAATAATTGTTATTGACTAAATATTGTTTTCGTTGTGAGCATATATGTGAGAAAAATCGCTATTTGGTCTTTTCTCGAAAGTTTTGACACTATCTCAAAAAGAGGAAAATCCATAAGAATAATATAAAAAGGATAAAATGTAAAAATTTATTAACATATAAATTACGTTATACAGAAATACAACTTACCACCGAACAGGCATAAAAATTTGAATAAAATCCATATAACACTGAAATTTTGAGAGCAATTTTAATTTAGATTGTAAGAGCAAAAGTTGAAATAATTAATTTTTGGTCGGTATTTATATCAATTTGTGAGGCCACCCCAAACATTCTCTGTCACTCTGCAAATCGATAAAGATTGAGCGTATGAGGCAACTTGTGGCGAAGAACAACATTTTCTATGACATGTTTGTGAGTAACCGTATGGTTCACATTTTAGCCTAACATCACTTTATCTCTTTATTCAGTGGGTTGTCGTTATATCCAGCATAAAATATATTAATTAACCACAATTCAACTATGATCTCCTAATGTAAACAATTACATTAGTACTGGCATTTCTTGAGCTCCTTATTGAACTTCTGTTTGCCGAAATTTCACGAGATCATGTCCACCGACAACTATCAAAATTCTAAATCTTTTAACCTTTCTTCAATGATTTAAGCATCGAAATCTTTCAGGCCTTTTTCTTCACACAAAACTTTTCACACATTACATGAAAGATAATAAAATCAATTAACTTAATGGGTCATAGAGATGTCGAGGCAGTTTAAGTGTCATATGTAGTTAATCCTGTAGACTCCTGAGCCGCTGTGGACGAAGGCTTTGTAGAGGGTAACACCCTAAATTATCTACTTATGGTATGCCCTCGTACTACGCTATTATACTCTTAACAGCTAAGTCGGGTACCTTATGGAGCACAACAAGCAGGATAAAATTTAAATAGTCATATCCGGATATCGTAGCAAGCCTTTTAGTGAGGTCATAACATATCCAATCTTGGATACACTTGGAAACACTAAGTTTTCTCAATACCGAAGTCCAGTAGGCAAAGCGATTTGAACAAATTAAAATCTTACGAATGTAATATACTTTCAACAGTTGCAACAACTAAATCGAATAATCGATGAATAAGCAGTTTCATCAATCGATAGCCAAGGAATTCCCAAAATAGAGTCAACAAAGAACCAAGAATAGTATCAGATTTGGCACAAGTAGATGAATCGCTCAGAAAAAGGAAATTCGGTGACAACATAAGTTAATAAAAATTATTTTCTCAGACATTTTGTCAGTGTTGATTTAGTTTGTATTTTCTAAAGGGAAATGTAAGAGGATAATCTAAATTCGTTAAATTGCAATTTGTTTTATTGAAATTAAAGTGGTAAATAATTTTTATTATTTTTAGTTTATTAACATGCGAGGTTTATTTACTTTATTTGACAGCAGTTTGATATAATTTATCGATAGTATGTATAGAGTTAGATGAATGGTTTATTCTGTGGTTCGTACTTATTAAATATGGTTTCTGCTGCAATTAGAATCTTAACAATTAATAGGGAACCTTTCATAATGCAGTTTAGTCAGCGATTTTAAGAATAAGATTTACAATTTATAAATATGATAATTCCATACCGTCAACAAACTAATTTATTTTTTTGAAAAAGACAAATATAATTTATAAAAATTTTAAACTTGATAATAATTTGCAAGTTAAACATAAATAAAAATAAATTATGTCAAGCTTGTTTAACTGATTAGTTTGACATATTTGGTGGACGATGATTTGCAGAGATTTAGTCTGAAAAGTCGATTAAAATTGGGATAAATAAATTATTTTTGTATATAACAAATTGTAACTGATTTGTGTAGATCGAACTTTCTTACAATTTTTATGTTTTCCGTTGAGTGTAAAACGATAGTAGGGAACGTGAAATAAATCGGACACATATCTTCCATCGACAGTCCATGGAACCATGAAAAGGATTAGCTAACTATAGTTGATCATATAGAGATCATTTTTACTAGCATTCGGCCATTCGACACATTACCAACGTTGTTTATTTAACGGGTGTTTAGTGATAGGAAAGCGTTGTATTTTGGTTTACATTGGAAACAGAACGAATTTGAGAGCATGGCATCATCTATTGTATCCTTTTTCCCCCAATCATTTTTATTCATTTTGGAACATTATATAATTTTTTGTTATTCAGATATCCTCAACAAAATTAAATATCTCTAAATTATTTTAATTTTAAAATTGTGTGAATATATATTATTTGTAAGAATCAAAGCTTCGAAATTAAGTCTGAGAAAATTTATTTAAAAATTGTTATTGAATATACATTTTGTTGTGTATTATTAATAATCCCTGTGATTAAACAACACAGAACCAAACAAATAGTAGGTTTATTATTATGTATAACAAGTACACAAAATCTATCACTATCCATACTATTAAATACTATTAAGGCAAACTACTCAGATGACACTTCGAACGATTGGTACCATGTGAGACAATACCTCCTTCTTCTTTATAGTTTCTCTCTAATTTTTAGACCTTCTCAATATATTTGGCTTCTCGCTATTTTCTCTCTCCGGTCTATTGTTACTTCTGGTTTTATACAATTTGAGAGATAAACCAATTATTGACTAAATTCCAGGATTCGAGTCGTTAATTACAGATCCAAATTAGTCTATCTAATCCAAAGAGTGATTTTCGAAAACTGTAATTATTGATTTGTTCGAGGATAATTAAATAATAAGGTAAAGTAATGATTGAAATGGAGGCAAATGAGTAAAAGTGAAGTGAATTGAATAATAAGTCTATTTCAAAATTTAATTCTTCTATTACATAAGTTTATTAAAACAATTTTAATAATATTAATTTCTTAATATTATTCTATGTCCTCCTCTAGAGCCCATTCTCCCAGTCTTTGCGAAGGTCTACGAATTCGATTGATCTTTCGAAGCTCGTTTTGAGATGCAATGCGTATAACTTCTTCTGTCTGATCGTCATTCATGTCTGACGTTTCATCTAGTGATAACGGAATTTCTTTCTCCATTGTCTCATTTGACTCCTTTGGAGATAGTTGGTTGTTACTTGCTAATTTCATGATCGGGTTGTAGTCATCTGCTGAGATGACCCATGATGTATTCCTGCCCTTTGGCACGAGAAAAGTCTGACAAGTGTCATTAGTTAAGCCAGATTTGTAGTCCACAACTTCGCCTTGTTGGAATGGAAGTATTATCGGTCTGCGTATTAGCCTCCAAAAATCATTTCTGATGGGGACTTACTTTCAAAGTCAGCAGATATTCGATGATAGAATAGCATCTTTTGAAGAAACTCGTCAAATTCAGTATGCCATTGACTTACTTTTCAACATTTTATACCCCTCTTGAATGTTTAAACTGCTCGTTCAGCACTGCCATTTGCCATATAACAGTATGTGTGAGATCTGTGCTCCCGAAATATATGTTATATCATAGTCGTATTTCATCAGTTGTATTGCCCATTTTGTTACCCGTGCTGAGAGTTGTTCTGGGATTGCTCTGTCACTTTCAAATAAATATTTCAACGGACAATGAGCGGTTTGAATTAGGAATTTTCTTCCTAGAAGAAAATGACTCAACCTGGTTACAGACCATACAATCGCTAAAGCTTCTCTTTCTATGTTTTAATAATTACGTTCTGCTTGGCTCAGAGTTCGGGAAACATAAATCACTGGGTAACCTTCTTGAGTTAGAACTGCTCCGACAGCGTTCAAGGATGCGTCTGTCGTCAGAGTCACTTCTTTTTCAAAAAGTACGGTTTCACTACCGGATGATCGGATAATTCCTTCTTTAGTTGGTCGAAACTTTCCTGACAAACAAAAATACTATCTTTCTCTCTCAAGCTATTCAAAGATGCAATTTTGTCCGAGTATTTGGGAATGAGTCTACCAAAATAATTTGTTAGTCGATAAAGCTTTCTACGTCTTTCCTATTCGTAGGACCAATGATGTTTTTTAATTTTCTTACAAACTTATTATCTGGCTGAATACCTCGACTAGATATATTGAACCCTAAAACGTAATTTCATCGACGTATTCAATTGACCTTTCTTTGTTTACAGTGATTTTCTTTTCTTTTAGGCGTTGCTTGACTGCGTCTAATCGTTTTTCTAACGAAACATCATTCTCTATAAAAACCAGGACGTCATCTTGGTATATAAGGATACCTTTTATATTTGATAAAATTTCCTCCATGGTTCTTTGAAATATCGCCAAAGCATTTTTCATGCCCATCTGCAGGCGATTTACATAGTATAAACCTTTTGATGAATCAATAATTGATAGTTGTCGTGCCTCTTTATTAATCTCGATTTGCCAATAGGCCGATTTCAGGTCTACTTTGGCAAAACGTTTTGCATTTTTCATGCGTGCGAATATAGTTTCTATCTTGGTTCGAGGCTATGATTCCGTCCTGATTTCCTGGTTTATATGAACTTTGAAATCCACACAAATCCTTAAATCTCCTTTCTCTTTTTTTATCCATACTACGGGAGAACAATTCATTACTGGATCTTTGCATTGTGAGATGACTCCCATTTTCTCAAGACGTGATAATTCCTCGTTGATTCTTGTTTCCATTGCCAATGGTACGGTTCTTGCTTTACAGAATACATTCCTGGCCTCTTTTATTGATATCATTGTGGCTTGAATTCCTTTGACTGTGGGAAGAAATGTACTCTTCATCTTGACATTGTGATTGCTGGTTTCTGCTTCTAAAAGATCTCTGCCTAAAGGACCATATGTTTTATCTGATTCAATAACCGTTAATGTTATGACCTGACGCTTGGTTTTAGTTTCTACATTAGCAAGAAACTGACCTCGGCACATCATCGTATGACCATCGTATGCTGATAATCTAACTTGCAAATGGGTTAAATGAGGTTTGCTTATATTCTCCCACATCCTGGACGATATTATAGACACATCTGTACCCGTGTCAACCTGCACAAGACTTCGTGCGAGTTTATTTGGCAATTTACTAGTTGTTTCCTACATGAATTAATTGCGATGATTGTTCCAATATCTGGGTTTATGCTTTCTTGGTCCATAACGTGAATACTCGGTTTATTTGATCTACTTGATGATCTACATACTCCAGCAAAATGATTTGGTTTCCAATATTTGGTGCAATTTTTCCTAAATGCAAGGCATTTGCCATGTCTATGTTCAGAACCACAATACTTACATTTCTCTCTTGGAATAAATTCTTTTCGTGAATAAAATGTATTCATATTTTGCTCATCTTTATTTACTTTCTCGAAATTTGCAGTGAATATCTTGACCTGTTCCATGTCTTGTATGATCTCTTGAATATGTTCCCCGAATACTTCTTCGTGTACTATTTTTTCAAGAAGGTATAATTTCGCTTTGTCGTCGTAAAGACCGGCTGTTACTGACATTCTTATCAAAGACAGTAAAACGGTTCCGAAACAAACAATAAATAAAGTATTACTAAATATATCTTCTCTTTAACTTTAACTTTTAATTAAAATACAAATTTGATTTCTAATCAAAATGTGGGACTATTAATTTTAAATTTATAATTTCAAATCAATACTTCGAATAGCGAAAAAATGATTTATTCCAAATATAGGCCGTGTAATGAAGAAAACCTAGGAGAAATGGATCAGTTTATAAGGCAAAGGAATAAAGTTCTTTCAGAAACATATCGACCTGTCAAAACCTATGAGAACGAAAGTGAAACTGTTGGGAAGGATTTCATTGAAAAATCCGCTTTTTTAAGTAACGCCTCTCCACTTGGTGAAGAGTTCAAGTTTAAATCGCAACAAAATCAGTGGCAAATGCGATTAATTGTTATTGGAATTTTATTAAGTAGTATACAGATGATAGGGGGAGTTGTTTTAATTATCTGTGCCTACAGTACCACCCCGAATTTCATGATGCTTTTATTCAGTTTGCCGCTAATAGTTGTTTCTTCAGGGATGATGTTTGTGATTTTTATTTTATATGGTGAGCTGGAAGAAGAAAATTTACAAAATAAAGTCATAATGGAGGATATTAATGAAGAGGTCTTGGTTAATCATTCAAGTTCAGAAGGATAGATATTTTCGTGTTTTTCTGTTTTGGTTTTTCATGGTTAAAATTTTACATTATTGCTCTCAATTTTCTATTTTTTTGTAAGCTGGGTTAGTGAAATTTACGGTTATTGAAATTATTTTGATAATAAATAAATAAATAAATAAATAAATAAATATATATATATATATATATATATATATATATATATATATATATATATATATATATATATATATATATATATATATATATATATATATATATATATATATAAATATATATATATATATATATATATATATATATATTAGAAAAATAAATTTATTATTGTCATTTAGAAATTCGCGCAGAAAGCTTTGACATAACTGAGCAAATTTTAAGAAGATTAAATTTAAAAAATATAAATTTGTAATTGAATTTTTTAAGAGTAAACAAAATTGGAATTTTTTCAAATTAGCAACGTTATAAATTATAACTTATAATTTTAAAATTCCTATTAATTAAAATTGTATTAATAATGCATTTTGACACGTTGCCGCCCTGTTTGTCTTTAAATGACGCTTGACTTCCCAATGAGACCATAACGGTCAACCCTGAGTGAAACTATAATAATTTTAGAATGATTAAAAGATGATAAATATCTTAAAAATGTAAAAATAATTATAATTTAACCCTCGGATAACATTTTCTAAAGCAAATACAGTAACGATTCACAAAAGGCAACTTCGCAAAAAGAAACTTTTCACAAAAAGAAACTAACGTAAAAAGAAACTTTTTTTGATTCAAATTAAAAAAGTGATTCAATAAAAGGAACTTTTGAAAATTTTGCTTTGTTTATTTTGTTTAACGTAAATGTTTAACATTGCTAAATTTTCAAATAACTTTTGATTTACGTTAAATTTATTATACCTGAGGTATTGCACTGTTAATGAAGCTATATAGTATGTACTATAAAATTCAATTTTAAACATTAAATATTCAAAAATAGCATTTGTTAGGCCCGCTATGAATAAAAGAAAACAGAAACTAACAATTGAGGATAAATGACTGCATTGGAAGATGGTACCAAAGCCAACAATATTTGCGCACAATACGGTGTGAATAAAAGTACAATTTCTAAGATCAGAAATAACAAAGAAAGCATAAAAGAATTTGCAAAGAATTCTATCCAGTCTACGAACAAAATTAAGAGAATTTCTACAGTTAAATTTCCAGATATTGAAAAGGCCCTTTATCAGTGGTTTTTAAATGAGAGACTCAAGCATAACATAATTAACGATGATATGCTTAGAATCAAAGCGCTAGAATTTCATAGTGATTTGAACTCTGACATTTTGTTTTCAGGCAGCCACGGTTGGATTCAAAAATTTAAAAAACGGCATTCAATTCGAATCCTCAAAATTTGTGGAGAAAAATTATCCGCTAATGATTCTGCTGTACCTGCATTTATTGAAAATTTTAAGACGAATATTCAACGGCTAGGATTGCGACCTGAGCAAATATACAACGCAGATGAAACTGGATTAATTGTCAAAAATTTGAATTCCAAACTTTAGTAACCAATCAAGAAAAATCTGCACCAGGTAGAAAATCCAGCAAAGAACGGATTACTGTAATGGGGTGTGTGAATGCAACTGGACAGCATAAACTACCCTTGATGATTATTGGGCGATCTAAAAATCCACGCTGCTTCAAAAATACGACTTTACCTAGCATGCACTACCGCTCATCAAAAAATGCGTGGCAAACAGGAGTGCTGTTTAAAGAATGGTTCCATGACGTATTTGTGCCAGAAGTTAAAAGAAATTTGATGCAGAAAAACTTACCTTTGAATGCGATTCTTCTGCTGGATAATGCCAGCTCCCATTGTTGTGGGGAAGAATTGAAATCGAGTGATGGAAACATTTCGGTTATATATTTTTCTCCAAACACAACAGCGTTATTGCAACCACTCGATCAAAATATTATAAGATCACTAAAAACGTTGTACCGCAAGAAACTCTTACTCAGTTTATTGTCTCGCAATAATCAAAATTTAGACTAAAAATTAAAGCACGTTACATTGAAAGAAGTTGTTTACATGGTGGTGGAGGCATGGAATGAAGTTAATATTCAAACAGTCAATTCTAGTTTTAAGCATCTGTTCTGCTCAGTTGATGAAATAATTTTTAATTTGCAACAGAATCACTTTTTAGAAGAGGATGAAATTCCATTAATAGAACTTTACCACCATGTAGTTCCAGGAGATAATATGAATGACGAGCAGATATTGAATTGGGCAAGAGGAAGTAACGAAATGTCAAGATCATTAATTACCGAGGGCGAAATAATTGAAAATATTAATATGGATGATGCAGACAAAAGTGGTGACTTTTCAAGCCTTGATGTTGACATTGCACTCAGGAGCGTAAATGTAACTCTTAATTGGGCCGAATCTAATTTATCCATTTCTGATATATTGTTTCTTCGCAATATCAGAGACAAAATAACTTTAAAGAAGATTATGAACTAGTGTTTTCTACAATAAAAGTTTGTTTTCGTTATATATGCTATTTCTAATTGCTTAGTGATAAATATAAAATAATATTTACTTTAAAATGTACTTAGAAATTGTTGTTTTTGCACACAAAATAGAATTGTACACTAAATTCACAAAAAAAACTTTTTACAGAAAAAGAAACTTTTTTGCGAATTTTGTGTCAAAGAAGTTTCTTTTTCTGAATCTTCACTGTATATGTAACTATAAATCATATTGTGTTTATTCACTTCCTTTGTATAGTCAAAAAAAGTGCACAAAAGACGTGTACAAGACGTATAGTTGCTGCAATGCTTGCATTTTTCATTAAAAATTTTTCTATTTGCAAAAATTTTATTGTTTCCTTTAAACAGATTTCTAATAATATGGAATAAAATATCACAAAAAGATTATCTATAAGAATGATTTGACATTTATTAATTATCCATTACATATGAAATCGCCATTCCTATTATTTTGCATATTTATTGGAAAACTAGATAACCAAACCCGTCCACGACAGTTGTATGACTCAGAAAATTATAAATATAGATTTTGCATGGTTTATTAAGAATGATTTAAATAAAACTGAATTGGCAATGAATTTAATTTTTATTAATCAGGTGTTGATTTGTGTTGTTTTTGCACTCTGTTTCAACCAAATCCAAAGTTAATTTAATTATTTATGCCTATAATGACCACATTTACTGTTGCAACATTCAATGTACCTTGGTTAACTATAAAGATTATTTACACATTCCTAATTTTTCATAAATGATTCCAATCCAAGTTCCCCTCCTTGCCCCCCCCCGGATTTATTGTAAATAATCAAATAATATTACTTTTATTTTAAATCACTTCGTGTTAGCATTATCACCAGGTTGGTGACGTACCGGTGTGACGTGAGTGTCAAACGTTCGGCCTCGCGCCTCATTGCTCGGGCCGATAATTCTTTCCCTGTCGTCTGAAGCAAGTGCCGAGTCCCGTAAACTTCGCGAATCGTATTGTATTTACCAAAGCAAATACTCCTGTAACCTTTATATAAATAAACTTGTGAATCGAGCCGTGAGTATTACTAAACCTTACCATACATTAACTATATTACATGCTCTCCTTAATGTCAACCGCAAAAGCTAAAATTGGCCAACGGGCGAGGGGCCTTCTGGTATCAAAATCCTAGTCAATTCCATCCACGCACGTCGCCGCCAAAAAAGTATTAAATGAAATATAAATCATAGTTGTATGAGCTACATGTTTTATTGTACAGTCCTATGTTCGAATAATTAATGAGGTTGTTTCCACATACAGTGTTTCAAGTTATTTTTTAAGCGTTTAATAATCTATTTATTGTGATTTTTTTCCTTTAGTTATAATTACTAAGCTTGTTATATTGTAAATTAACATAATTTATTTTGTTATTATAACTATTTTTGTTTCTTAACTTGTATTTATTTTAATTTCTTTGTCTTCTTTGTTACTTTTAGGCGTCATGGATATCCAGAAATTTTTAAAACCTAAACCTTCCAGACAGCCACAACAATCGACTCCAGATATTGAAGAAATAACGTTAACTCCTGTCTGTAAAAAATGGAAAACAGATGCTGTTGCTTGTTCATCTGCAGCAGCAACGCTATCACCATAACCAGACCCTGACAAACTTGAAATTCGAGATACTAGGCTAACCTATGACTTTGGACTCAATGTAAAACCTACTACGAAGATTTCTAACGATCTTAAGCTTAAGTATCGTTTGCTAACTGATCCATACAACCATCACCCGTCATATGATTTTGAAGGCGATATGTCAGGAAGTGAAAAACGTTGTTTCAGGGAATCTTGGCTAACTCAGTATACTCCATGGTTATCATATTCACCGAGGTTAAAAGGTGCTTTTTGCATTTTCTGTGTTTTATTTCGGCAGCCAGTTCAAAGAGGAATTCAAGGTGCCTTCATTATTACTCCTTGTAAAAAGTACACACATTTTAATGAATGTGCCAGAAACCATATTAGCTCAGCATGGCATCGTGGGTCTCAACAAGATGCTGAACACTTCGCGTCAACCATTAGAGATTCAAATAATGATATTATTTGTCAGATAGATAATTCTGTAAAACGAACTATTGAAGAAAACAGAAAGAAACTGTATCCTATTATTTTGACAATCTTATTTTGCGGAACAAATGATTTTGCAATTTGTGGGAAAGATAGCACCAAAGGAAATATCGAACAACTTTATGCTTATCGAATTGAAGAAGGAAACAGTATTTTAAAAATCTATTTTGATACAGCTGCTAGAAATAACTTGTATTTTCTCCGCTGAAAGGTTCGGACGCCGCCACGATATCTGATTGTATTATTCAACATTTCAAAACATTTGGTCTTCTCCTTAATAATCTGCTAGGTCAAGGTTATGATGGGTGCTTGACAATGGCCGGAAAATAAAATGGTGTTCAGGCAAAAATTAGAAGTATTTACGCCAATGCTGCCTTTGTTCACTGTGCTTCGTAGTAAATGATCTTAATAATGTTGCAGTGATACGAAATACTATTAGTACTATCAAAGAAATTATTACATTTTTTCTTGAAAGCCCAAAAAGGAGGTCCTCTGTCCCATATATTCCTCTTCTGTGTAAGACAAGATGGTCAAGCAAGTATAAAAGTATTTGGAATTTTTCTAGTAAATTTGAAGATATTTATTGTCAACTGGAAGAATTTTCATTGCATGCAAGTGGAAATACACGACAGGCTGCACTTAAGTTATATTGTTCATAAAAGTCCAGCACGTTTTTATTTTGTCTAAATATTATTTCGCAGTACTCTGCCATATTGGAAGCAGTTACTCAGGCTCTTTAAGCTGTTCAAGTTGATCTTCCATAAGTCCAACTGCAAGTTCAAAACCTACTCAGTGTAGTAAAACTTCACCGAGGTCATTTTGATAACTATTTCAGTTATATTTTTGAGAAAACAGTACAACTCGCACAGAAATTGAACTGATTACCCCAAGACATTATGGAAGACAAAAGCAACGAAGTAATCCGGGAACCATAAGTGTTGAAGAGCACTTCAGACAAACAGTTTACATTCAATACTTAGATTATCTAATTAACTCAATGGAGAGTCGATTTTGTGAAGCCAACAGTGCAAAATTTAACTTAGCGTTGCTACATCTTTCGAAATTGTGGAAACTGAATCGTCAACAGTTTTAGGATATAATGTATCAGGTATACCACATTGATAATTTAGAAATTGGAAGCCTTGAGTTGGTTTGATTTTTGGAAAACGCGAGAATACAAAAGTAGCCAAGATTTCATCGACTTGTTACCTTTTATAAAGTTTTATCCGAGTGTCAGGTATGCCTTACTAGTTTTGCTAACATTACCAGCAACAACATGTACGGTGGAGCGGTTGTTCAGCACATTACGTTGTGTAAAAACATGGCTTGGATCTACAATGTCAAATGAGCGTCTGTCTGGATTGTGCATGTGAATCGTACACAGAGACAAAGTGAACTGCAACAAAAAAGACTTTATGGACAAAAATTGTATATATGTTTGGTAACGATAACAGACGACTCCAGTTCTTGTTTAAAGAATAAATGTTATTTTAAATTTATGTTGTAATATTTTTTGTTATATACATATATTGTGTTAATAAAAAATTTATTTTTTTCCAATTTCACCACTGATTTTTTTCCATTGAATTTATTTAAAAGAGCTTGAAGACTGTAATTTATTGAATGTTAATTTATTGAATGTAATCTTTTGAATGTAATTACTAATTGTAATCATTATTTTTATTCGGGACATATCTTTTGTAAACCAATAAATGGAACTATATAAAGTAATTCTCTATAGTAATAATTTACTATAGAGAAATTACAAATACAAAATAAAATAAAAATAAAAATTAATAAACAGACGACGAATATAAACATTTGATATATATCCTATATTTGAGAATCCAAGCTGCAATATAACTTAAGAAGCATTTTTATTCATAATCCGAATCCAAGCTATCAATATCTAAATTTGAAGATCCAAGCTTTAATATAAGTTGAAAAGTATTTTTTACCCTAAACCAAATCAAAATCCTAAAAATCAAAATCTTAATCCTAAGCCCTTACAGTTATAGATAAACCTATTGTTTACTCTGGTTCTTCTCTGGCAATTGTTCTGGAAAATATCAGTATCGTATCTACTGCAAATAACAGTTCAATCACGATTTTCTGAAGTATTATTTATTTTTTGGTTAATAAAATTCGTAATTTTATTTAATTCTACTATTGTACATACAAACACCCCGATTGTCCCGACACTCTTTATTGGTGACTCTATCGGGTTCTACAAAATTTCTTCATTACACACATTAACTCTAATGATACAAGCAATTGTATATATAAACACAAAGCTTATAATATCCAAACATTACAAAGACTATAAATCAGTAATATATCGATGTTTTTTGATATATTACTGATTTATAGTCTTCAAGCTCTTTTTAATAAATTCAATAAAAAATTTATTGCTACAGTATGTCCTTCACTACTACAGTGTCCTGTCTGTTCGTTCACCATGCGAATACGCTACATTTAATTAAAACTACATTAAAACATTACTAAAATCATTTTGCTCCCTCCCCATGTTCCAATCGAGTTCTTTTGGTTTAATATTTTTTCAAGTTCATGTTAATTTTATATTTTTGTTGTTTTTCATTTTACCAAGTATATTTTACAAATCTGTTTATTGCTAACAGTCCTATGGATAAATAAAAAATTTGTTTGAATTTTATCAATTATAATTACAAAAATTACTTTATTTATTAATCTGACAGTTTATTTGATAAAGATGCTATCTGTTTCATTACTGCAACACTGTCAGTACAATCAAATTTAATTAATTAACAGAGAAAAGATTCATAATAAAATAAAGTTAGCAAAAGAAAAAAATATTTATTATTACAATTCAATTTCATTTAAAGTGTTTATGCTATTATCTTTATTATTTCGTAAACGACGTCTACTCATTATTTCTTTCATCTGTTCTTCTTTCACTTGTTTTTCTCTCATTTTAGCTAGGATTTGGCGTTTCTGTATGTTCGATCGGCTGGAATACATAGTTTTAGAATCTTTAGAAACTAAAGTCTGTTCAAGTGCAGTAGAATTCCAAACAGACACTTTCGGTTTGCTATCTTTGTTAATTGATCCTAAAAACATTATTATTCCAAAACTCTATTTTGTCAGATTTTATTCATTTTTACGCTTACCAGTTCTTTAAAAATATTAATAATCTTTTCAACTATATTATATAACATATTATTCATCAATTATTGTTTTAATCGAAAGGAACACAAAAATCAAAAAAAAAACAATATTTATTCATTTTAAAAGAAAAATTTAATTCAATAACAAAATTATGAAATAAAAATAAAAGAGAACAGAAAAGTTTGGATACGATGGTTCTGATTGTGAGACATACTAAAATTGAGTGGGACTTCAACTTCATGATTTTGTCATATAATTGAATAAAAAAATAATTTATATACTTTATTCAAAAATAATAACAATTCTTATAATTATTTCTTTAAAAATTATTGGCAAAAAAAGTAACAAAATTGATTTTTTTAAATTAGCAATCATAGAATATTTCTTGTAACCCCTTGTGTGATTTGCCCGAACTGGATTCGGGAAAATCGTACACGAAACGTTTTATAGTGATTTGCTCAAGAACAACTCGGGTCATTTCCCAACCAGTCTAGAGAACGCATCGCGCGCGTTGAGTGACACGTGTCGTAATTTGATCTTTCGAGAACAATTAGTCATCGGCTTTTCCAAGAGATTGACCACAGAAGTAGTTAATTCTAGTTCATTCAAAAGACCACCGGCAGTACTACATGGATTATTAGTATCAACAACAATGTTTCTCAGGGTATAATCATATTTAATTATCAAAAAATATTCTATCATTGGTAGTCCGGTTACTTATCTGACACATTGGTATGTATATATTTATATATGTTTATATTTATATTTATTTAAAATGATACTCACTATTTGAACAAACACTTTCTTTATCCACAGCATATATATTCGCCAAACTATTTTTCTTCAGATATCTCATTGGATTGCTTGGTTTTTTCCATATTGGAATGTATTTGCCTTTCGATTTATTTGTTGAAGATTTGGAGGAACAGGCAGAATTAAATTGTTCCTTTGACTCTCGATAACGAGCTCTTTTAATATCAATTTGTTTGATCAAAATGGGAGACGCATTCGAACAAATCAAACCCGTCCAACCGAGAGTCGGACTTAGTAAATTCGAAATTTCAGATCTCAAAAATTCACCGGTAGTGCCAATCTGATTTCAAAGAAAATAATTTAGAAAAGTTCTCTGATCAAAATTCTAACTTGTTGCAAATAATTTGGAGATTGATCTAGTCCGTCGATTTTGCCGAAAGTTTTATTTATCAACAAATGCTTTGGTTTAATTGAATGAGTTAAATTCCATTGGTTTTCTAAGAAGTTCGCTAAATATTTGAATGCTATGTCGACATTGTTTTGATTGAGGACCAAATCACAAGTTTCCTGGCGGGATAAAAAGTAATTATTTTGAATAAATCATCTTTTATTTCCGAAATATTAAAATAATTAATATTCTTTCATTATAATAACTTTTCCAACATTGTTTTTCATACATTTGTTTTTCAACATTAACCCGTCAAATGACGAAAAAGTTAACATTTATTACTCTCTCTATATTAACTCCGCTGATGTATGTTTGTATGTACCACGCAAATTTTGCAAGGCCAACTTAACCTACTTGCTGTGATCAAATTGAGCTGAAATTTAGCAAGTTAATTCAATTATTTAATTCCAAAATACACAAGACAAAGATCAAGTATAAAAGAAACGACACCATTAGGCAAGTGCTAGTTTGGTCGAAGAATAAACAATTCAAAAAGAGATTCCTACAAAGGAGAATTGAGAAAATAGAATTGAAAAACAAAATTGAGAACAAATCAAATTAATCAAAGGAAAAATTATATTCAAATTCTATAAAAGGCGATCTTATCTTGTGTTACTTACCTTATTAACTTTTATATAAAAGTACAGATCAAATAAGGGTATAGATGACAAAACAAATCACCTTTGTTGACAATTATTTAATAGGTTATTGTTGGATTTTTTTTAATAATTGAAACAAAATCACGAAAAGTCAGAGTCAGTACCGACTTTAACAATAATTACCCAACAAATATAAACTTCGAGGATTACCTTTCGTCAAGTCATGAGCAAAAAACAGCGTGTTGGAGATTTGTTATTCAGAATAAAATGGTGTACTTCTATGTCTCTTCTTAATAATCATCATAGTTTATTATTTAATTATATTTCATTTTATTTTTATCTGTACATATTAAAGTAATTTTATAAAATAAGTATTAAATGAAATAAAATTTTTTGAAAAATAATATGGTTTTATAATTTTTTAATAAATAAACAATAAATCACGCGAAATCCCTCCAGTCACCTGAGAATGCTATTTTAATGCTACATACAAATATATTTTAAGGGACAGGAAATCATAAGAAATTAAATATTATCTAAAAGGGCAGTAATAATTTACTGTCCAACAAATAAAGTCATGTATTCATTTGCCCAATATAAAATGATACATAAAATAAATTTGAAAGAAAATGATTTACAATCTAATTAGATATTTAAAATAATGAAATAGGTTAAATAATTTTTTAATTTTAAAATTTATTTACTAGATTAATTTTTAGGTTTAAAAAAAAATTATTTAAAAATTGTTTTACCATATTTAATTAAAAATTTAATAGATACAAATTATATGTATAAATTAGATATATATGTGTGTGTATAAATCTTTTTTACGGATGTCTAACATTTGAATAATATAAACATTACATAGCCATGGCAAATCCCAATAGTAGATTAGTTTCGAGCTTTTGGCTCTCATCAGTACTATGCAGGAGACGCGAAGATTTCTCTTCGCGCCAGGTAAGTATACAATATTGCTGACTCAGCTCTATTTCAAACTTTCCCTGGTACACTGGAAATCACATCACTTGCAAATTAGCTAATTCATAGAAAAAATATCTGTAAACTTGTAAATATACGCCATGTTGAATCAGCAATATTGTATACTTACCTGCGCGAAGTGAAATCTTCACATCTCCTGAATAGTACTGACGAGAGCCAAAAGCTCGAAACTAGTCTACTATTGGGATTTGCACTGGGTATCACAAAGCTTGTAATGTTTACAATATATATACATATATCTGTAATCGGTTTTGTAGTGCGTATATAAATGAATTAAGCTTCATTTTTACGACAAAGGTGTAATAAAACCCCTTCTTAACTTTATTGATGAAAAAGATCATAGTATATTTAGCTTAACTGTAACACAGTGAACATCAAAACAAAATCGAATGGCGGTAAAGAATTTTGATGGAGGAAGTTTGTAACTTCACGCAAATATGTCAAAAATGTCAATATTTTGAAAGTCATTGGGAAAACAGATAAATATGATTTTAAGAACAGAAATGATAATATAATGGGTATGATGTATATTCCAATTGCATTTGACTTGATTAATTACATTGTATGGGGATTTGCAAAATGGGTTAAATATTTATGTCTTGGCTTCACTTTCACGGTGGCAATTGTTCTTATAATTGCACAAGTGTTTTCAGTTGGTCCAATGAGCATCGGCAGTAGGGCAAATTTATTAATTCATTGCTTTTTGCATTACATTTACACTGGGTTTAAAGTTTAAATAAATGAAAATGAATGAAAACATAAATCAAAAGTGGCCGGATGAAAGGTTTACAAAATCTTTATAGAAATACTACCTTGCGTTGCAAAATATAACAACCACCGATTAAAAAATTATTATTAATAAATTATATTAAAAAATATATAAAAATTCATCTGTGTGCTGAAGATTCAATAGCAAATACACCTACCAATTTATTATAGGTTTCAAGAAAGAGTAGAAAGAATTAATGAAAGATACAAACACGGCGCCAGTGCCGGCTTTAGATATAGGTGACATAGGAGGCTGCCTAGAACGGTATTATTTTAAGGGGCGGCAAAATTATGAAAACTTAAAATTAAAAAATATTTTTTATGTTATGAATATTATTTGTTGTTCTTTCTGCTACTAATATCACTTTCTATATAGCACAAAAAATATATAGCACTTTTAATGCAGCACCAAATTCCCTAAGGCCGGCACTGGGATGACCCCCTTGGAAACAGATTACCCAAGCTGATTACTCGCCTAGAGTGGCATTATTTCCAAATTGTCTAAAGCCGGCACTGCACGGCGAATCCAATTTCTATAACAAAACAAACTATAAAATGCACCGCCTAAAAATAATACTCACTCTAGAACAAATCACTTATTTTAAATAAATTTGGGAAATGTTCCGAGACTGTCACTCGATATACATTTTCAATTTTGGAAAACGATGAAAGAAATTCCCGAGTTTCATTTGTTAGGAGAAAATTATGGGAAATTGGCCTAATTTATTTTTAAATTTAAATAACATTTATTTAATTATTTAAAAAATTTAAAAATTAAAAATAACTGTTAATTTTTTGAAAAAAACTTTCATTAAAATCGATATACAAAATTAGGTAATAATTTAAATTGTAAAATTTCCAAAATTGGATAAAAGTTGTGAATGATAATTTGTTAGCAGTAATTGCTCATTTTTTGGATGTAAATACTGCTAACACACTCCATAAAGTTTTAATATTTTTTGCAACGCGGTGTATCTAAGATATGTTTCACATACAATTTGCAAATAAAACAAAATATAATTGGATTTAATTAAGATCTTATTCTTTTATTTATTTATCTAATCATTTTATTTATTTATCTAATCATTTTATTTGTTATTATGTTTCACTTATTTATATTTATAGTAAAATCACTGCATTTAATAATGCTAAATTAGAATTTATTCTGACATTTAAAAATTACAAAAAATTACAATTTTCATGCAATTTCTTGTGATTTTTAAGCTGTTCTCTATCATCTTTGTTTGTTCGAACAAAATTACATTTGCTTTATACTTTTATACATTTATTTTTTTCAGTAATCTTTCTTTATTTATGTAATACTCTATTTCTAAGAAATTATATATTTTAAAAAGATTTACGATTTCCTAAGTAAAAGAAAATTTGATTTAATTTACAATTGTTCAGAAATAACATTGAATATCTTTCAAAGAAAATAATTTCTTTTGGATCAGAATTTTAAGATTCGCTGATTATGTGGGAATTAATTAAAATTTATTTAAAGCTGAAATACATAAATAACTCTGTAAAACGTATCAATGTGATTTTATGCTTTGAAAATTAAATACATAAAATAATGTGAGGAATTTTATATATTGATAACATGCATTAATACATTCAATGCAATTTCTAATGGCAGCCACTTTAAAGCTTATTTGGCACTCACGATTACTTTGAAGGAAACTCGATTTAATCAGAGACCGAAAATAGTGATGTCGAAATTAAATTTAATGACTAACTTCGTTAAAATAAAACATAACATAATATCCGATGGAATTTCTAATGGATGACTACCTTCGACCTTATTTGACCCCATTAATTAATTTCAATAAATTAATTATATATAACTAAGCTTTGGGGGAATAAGTAGCATTAAGTTTCATTTTACTGTTAATAAAATCTACACTGTAAATTTTCTTTTAAATTAAATAATTTATTTCTTTGAAAAATACATTACTTAAAAAATACCAAGAATTCACATTATTAAAAAATTTATCTTTTTTAGTATTTAATTTATTGCTTTTACAAGTTATTTACACATCTGAATTTTATTGCACAAATTAATAATCCACGAATAATTAACCCCCTAAAACATGATTTATGTCAACAGTAAACACTGATGTCAGCTGGAGCTTTGACAGTTATTAGTAGAAAGGAAGGTGACAAAGAGAAGTGAGACGAGTGGGAGTTACAAAGAAATTTCATTGGCGAGAGAAGTGACTCATTCGAAATGGTTTGCAACAAATTAAGAGCGTTCCAATAGTTTCTTATCTGCGTTAATAGATTAAGACTTAGCATTACAAATAAACAAAAATAAAGGTTCATAAAATTTCATCACACATTATATATTTATACAAAAGTGTTTATTAGAAAGTGCTAAATTTTATGAGACAAATAAGGTTATGACTTTCAAAACAAAAATAAAAGTTAATAAGAAATTAATATTTTGTGATTCATACAAAACGGAAATTGTGGCCTCTATGCACATTTTCTGTTTCTAAAAAGTTAAAAATGGCGCTCGATTGATTTTCTGCTAATTCTTCGTTTTTTCTTTTCATTTATAATTTTTCGTAATTGTTTAGATTACTTTTTTTCAACATCTCTTTAAGAACAAATGATTTTGTAATTATATATGCTATCAAAGAAAATATTTTTAATAATCCTAGAATATAGAGCTAACCAACCCTTTCAATGCGGTAACTCAAATTGCTTTGTTTTTTAAATCATACCTTGGAGAAATTTCGAATAATTAGTATTTTATATTTTAGCTATTCTTTCATTATTATGGTTAAGTTTTTTAATATTTAATGTTGTTTTTGTACTTCTCTTCTTCTTCTTATTATTCTTATTAATATTCTTCTTCTTCTTCTTCTTCTTCTTCTTCTTCTTCTTCTGATTATTATTATTATTATTATTATTATTATTATTATTATTATTATTATTATTATTATTATTATTATTGTTGTAATTTATTACCAAAAACAAATATTGCATCATCTCTAAATATTAATGTGAATGTAACGCGTCACCAATAATTGTAATATATTTCCTCCAAATATTGACACAATCTTTTCCAAATCGCCCTCTTATTCGGTCAATTTTCTTATTTTATTGGGATTTATTAATGCACATAAATTTAATTTATAAAATTACCCGACAACATTCGAGCAAAGAAACAGCCGCAGTTATTTGAGGTTTCATTTCTTCTTCATTCGGTTCACAAAGAACGACAGAATGGAAAGCTCTAATAAAATTATCCTTCATTTTCAGCCAGCTAATTGCACCATCGTCTTCAGAAAACTAAAATGATTAAATAAAATTAAATTAAGGAGAAATATTGAAATATTGTTGATATACTTATAATTTTATTATATTTGTGTGATAATTTAACTTAAAAATAAATTCTCTTGTATAATTATATTTTATATATTATCTTCATCTTCAGTGTCTGAGTTTAACAGTTGGGCAATGTCGGCAGCAAGCATGCCCGGATCCCTCTCATCACACACTCTCAAAGCACAACCATACATTAGGCGCACCGCATTATAAGGCACACTGACGATTTTTGAGAAAATGAAAGGATTTTAAGTGCGCCTTATGGTCCGAAAAATACGGTAATTAAAAAAAACCAATTATATAATATTAATAAAAGGTTTAATTTACTCCCAAGACATTAGTTAATAAGATATTTAATAAAATTGTATTATCATTAACGCATCTTTTTGGAATTTAGTCACATTTATCACAATTGTGATTCCTTTTTTAAATATAATTCACATAAATTATCCTTTAACCCAGTCGTTTTTAACAGAAAGGAATTTTTAAAAAAAGTCCGTTTCATGTCTTTTATAACAATTATACTTTTACATACAAACTCTTCAACGATTATAATAAAAGTTGTGTCGTAATGTGGTTCTGTAATTATATAACAAATGTATATTGTTGAATTATTAAATTATTTCGGTAGGCCTCAAATCCTAATTTGACTCCACGTATTCTTTATATTCGAACAACAAGAACAAACTCGGTAAGTTTTATTGTCAACAAAGATATAACGAATTTTCAAATAATACTAGTCACAATTATACAAAAGTCTTTTCATGTTTTAACCTAAAAGTAGATTATCCTGTGGGAGACTAACCTCAAACTAGTATGAATCTGATCCGGCACATATAATCAAAGCTACAATAATTTCTCCTAACTCTTTCTTACCTCTTTCTTAAACCTCTCTGACTTATGTGTCTTTCCCTTTTATAGGTCGTTACATTTGCGGTACGTAAGATAATTTTGTTTCCCCTTTTTCTTCTCTTTTCCGCATTTTCTACTGTACCCGTCTTATCTCTGACAGATGTCGAGACACGCCTTGTTTTTCCCCTTTTTTGTTAGGCCGACTTTTCTTGCAAAACCGATATCTGTGACAAGCAGTTTTTGGAATTTGAAATTCTTTTTCCTTTTTGTAATTCTTAATTAATGATGACCTTTGTTCTAATTACTTGTTTGCTTTCTTTTGTTTTATTTGTCTTTCTCATTTCTCATTTATTTTTACTTCCGTTTACTTCTCCGAGTTCCAATAGATAGTCTCGTTCTTCATGATGATTTTGCCCTGGTAATTTCATTTATTTATCATATTATTTATTATTTATGTATCCTCAGCAAAATTAATATATAATTTTTAATTGAAATTACATTATTCAGATTAATTAGTTGAGTTAATAATCAATTTCTAATTAAAACACAACCCAACAAATGACATTTTTTTCTTTATAAGAAATCCTAAAATCTCAATGACAACTCCAATATTTATTATTCTAAAATATTTGCAATAGATAGACTTTCAACACTTTAACAACTGGTGACTTCGAGCAGAAAAATATATTTCTTTTCTTTCGACCTCAAACCAACAGTCTGTTTTCATAAATAAAAACAATTCTAATTATATTCAAAATCAGTTTACTGAGAAGATAATTTCTGATTTCTGATAAGTTCTGTTTTTTATACCCACTGAGAATGACTTGTCGTCTCTTAGTTCAAGAACACATTGGTGGTCATTGCTGAGCCATAATCAGACAAGCCGCTATTGCGCATATAAGATTCGGCGATTTTTTTTTCTAGCCAGATGATTTATGACTTCAACAAAATTTTAATTAATTAGCTAGTTTGTATTTTAGTAATACCGTTGCCTAGCAGTTTCCATTATTATTGTAATTATTATATTTATTTTTAACCTATTATTTACAAACTGCTTATACCTAATTCCTTGAGAAATATTGATTTTTACTTGTTTTAAATTTTTAATTAATTTTGCTAATTTTTTTTAAATTTAAAATTCTTTGTGTTGTACATAATTTATATCTATATCATTTTTTATGTAACTCCAGAAAATTAATTAATTTGTTTTTATTAATATCATTGCTTAAGAACCGCTTCTCGTTGATTGAAAATTATTATACTTTTAATTTTTGCATTTCAATTTAATATTTGAATTTCATTGAATTTGATATCGTTTTCACACAATATTTTGTGTGTTTTTACAATAATTTATTTAAACCCCAACAATATTGTCAAGTTAGGTCTTGTAAGCACTAAGCATGATTCATAGATAATTCCTGGTTTCAAAAGATATGGTTGAAGATCTACTAACAGTTTTTGAAGTTATAATAAGAATTATGAATTTTATAAAAAATAGCCAATTAAGAGGAAGGCTCTTTGCAAAATTGTTTAATGACATGGGGGCAGAATATAAAGCACTTCAATATTATTGTGATGCACGTTGGCTTTCTCGTTCCGAAGTACTTCAAAGAGTTTTTTTTCTACTGATAATAATAAAAAATAAAGCAAAATGGTTTTATGACACAAAATTCCTCGTAAAACTTACGTATTTAGTAGATATTTCTTTAAAACTCAAGTTTTTGCTCGAAGTAAAGAAAGATTTTCCTAGTTTAACAAACAAGGCTATAGAAATTTTATTGCAATTTGTAACAACTTATTTATATGAAACTGGGTTTTCTGAAGTATCTGTTTTAATGACAAAGTACCGATATCGTTTAGTGATTGAGAAGGAACTGATGACACCAATATCTTTAATGATGCGACGGTTTGAGAAATGTTGTGCTGAAAAACAAGTCCAACTATCAAATTAAACACGCTTATTCAGAATTAATTGTATTCAATTTAAATTTATTCAATTTTTGTATTTATATATATATAATTTGTTATATATAATTTGTTTTAATTACAATTTAAATTATTACTACTTATATTTAATAAAAAAATTGAATGTTTTTTTGATATTCACGAATTTTCGGCACACCTTTTTTCAAGTGATTTAAATCAATACAATGTCAATTGAAAAGAAATCAAAGGTGAACATTGAAAAAAGTTCTTATTACTACTTATAAAAATAAATAGTTTTGATGTATTTTTATACATAATAAAATATATTATTTTGCAAGCCCATTAAATAAATGTCAACACAGGATAAGTATTTGAGAAAATCGACTGTTAAAAAAACTAGGATGAGCGGAATTAGAGAAAGATTGGAGACCACTGGCTTAAAAACTTTATTGTAATTATTTTTATTTTACAATTAAGAAATGTATAAATAGTTTGAGTATTTAAAGTTTAACTTCTAGAGTTTATTATTGTCCATATAATATGATAAAAGCTTATTTAGCTGTAGATCTCAATAGAATACTCATAAAATGAAAACTGAGAGATATTGTTGGAAAAAACTAATACCAGTTTCATTTTATTGATAAATCCCAATGGAGGTTTTAGCAAAAATTTACTATTCGATGCTTATCAGTGATGATTGATAACTTAATTTTTTTTTTCAAATTCAATGTTTTATATAGTGTTGGGATATGTTTTGCAAGTCAAACCGGAACCCCTTTCGAAAAAATCAAGAACCGCTTAATTCTTTCCTCTCCTCAAGATTTTGTCTCCCTTGGGCTGCCATGTTGTTGTTCAGATTATCATGGGTAATAAATTATGGCATTAATCAGTAATCGTTACGTCGAAAAAAGTTCCCAGATGACTCTTTGGTTTCAATTAATCTTAGTTTTTCATCCAAATCAAAAGATATCACATTAACAAAAAAACATCCGTCCCACCACCAAAGTGTGTGAAGACTGGAGGCGGAGGCCAGAACCAGTGTTGCCAATGATGCACTACCATTTCCGACTTCTGTCAATCTCACTCAAACATTCAAGTCGATTTGTATTTTTTCACATTCACACATCAACACCATGCACAAACTGTAGGTACGATGAACAAAAATGTTTAAAAAGTATTCATAATAGAACATTTGACAACTGGAACTTTTGGGCTTGAGATTAAAACCAGTGATAATTGCGATTATTCGGGACACCTTGTAACTTTAATTTTATATGATTTAACTACTTCAGGGTAATTTATATTAATTAAAATATTTTCTTTATTGTTTGAATATTGTTTATAAATCAAACGAAAGATAATTACGAAAATATTATATTTGTTTAAATCGACAAGTCTTGTTGGATGATAAATTTACATTATCTATAACTAGAAAACACACAAAAGCTGGCTCTTAGAGCTTTTCAATATTTTAAAATTTATTAAAGCGCTAATAGTATCTTTGTTATAACAAAAAATGAATTTTTTAATAAAATCTCATTTAACGTTAATTCATCTGAAATCTGCGAAATTTCTATTCCATAAAATACTTGGATAGAGCCTACCAATAATACTGGTCAACTCAATATTTATCGCCTGTAATCTCAAAGTTAACGTTTGATCATTTTATTGCGTTGAATCCGAATATGGCAGTCGTCTTGCATAAATGGTTCGATTATTTAAGAAAAGTAGGTCCTAATCCACAAAATACTGATACTTGAAGCAGCCATTATCCTCATTCAAACTTATCAAAAAATGCTTAAGAAAAAATTATTTTCCGTCTCTCAACAAGTGGATGATGTTAGCTTGTGCCAACAAAACATCTTTCACCCAATATTCTTCATAAGTTAGCTCTTCTAATTCAAACTTGGCGATATAAATTCAGATGCTTTCTCCGATATACTAAGGTCTTGAACTAAGTCGTTAAGCTCACATTGGGAGAATAGCTAAGATGAGAAACTGACTTCCTATTTATAATATATTGTCAGCCTTAGAAATAAAAGCATGTCCTAATAACTTGTTCATGAAAAAATTACAGTATATTTACAACTGTAAATGATATGATTTTAATTAATATTTGCAGATCTTTAACAAAGACCAAGAACACAAGTGTCAGAGATATTTACCGTAAAAATATAATGACTCACCAAAGGTACACCTTTTGATTTTCTGATATCTTGTTCAACAGAACTTTTTTTTCTTTTGGATTTTCCCTGATTTTTAATAAGTCGAGTGAGAACTTCGACATGTTCAACAGCGATACATATTATGATGGGGGCTAGGCAGGATTTTGCAATCTGATTAGGATGATTGATAAAATCACAGTCGATTATTAACAACTTCATTTGACTACCGACTTCAAATATTTTGTTTACATCATTTTCAATTCCCAAAGAATCACAAACTAAATGAAATATTAACTAATTAATAATAATAATAATAATAATAATAATAATAATAATAATAATAATAATAATAATAATAATAATAATAATAATAATAATAATAATAATAATAATAATAATAATAATAATAATAATAGTAATAGTAATAATAATAATAATAATAATAATAATAATAATAATAATAATAATAATAATAATAGTAATAGTAATAATAATAATAATAATAATAATAATAATAATAATAATAATAATAATAATAATAATAATAATAATAATAATAATAATAATAATAATAATAATAATAATAATAATAATAATAATAATAATAATAATCATGTAAACTTCGGGAATATTTCCTTTACCTTTGATTTTTAATATATCAAACAGTGCCTATTACATGATTTATGGAAAAAATTATTAATATTAACTAAAATATTTATATTATTTATTTGATTTAAATAAATCGGAACTTGTTACTAAGTAACACTGACATTATTATGAATAATATTCACTTAACACTGAAAATATAAATTAGTGTGACGTGCAATTTGTAATTTCAAATGAAAAAAATTCCTGTTTTCAGAGATTATTTTTGAAAATTTTCAACAATAATATTAAAAAAATGTTATTGAATCACAACTAAATCATTGTTTTGGAGAATAAAACATTCAATAATAATAATAAGTTTGAGCAATTACAACATCAGCTAGATTTCAATTCAAAGTGAAACAAGTTAAATATTAACGGTTAACCTTTTTAATTATTATTATTGTAATCGCTTTTCTAGTTTCTCTTAATTTTTTGAGATCATATACCAAATTTTTCAAATTTTAAAAATAATTGATAAATTCTTATAAAATTTCAAGAAAAGGTAATAGGGCAATACCATCGTATATTTTGGCTCATCTTGTTTGTTAGTATCAATACTCATATTCACTACATCATTCGACATATCAGTCAATTTACATTCATTCATACTACGATCCTTAGCATTATTCATACATTTATCAACAGTCTCTTTCGGCATTATCAATAAAACCCGTTTTGAGTAGTGATTCTTCACCAGTAATTCAACTAATTTATCTACACTTTTTACTGAATTTTTAAAAGTGGAAAATAAGCACCATGATCGATAAACCAATCCTTACACCATATTTCTTTTATATTTAAATTCACAAAAACTCTCTGGGGTAGTATAAAGGCCGGTATCTGTTTGTTTTCTATAAATTTCTGTCTCATATTGTTCATCTTTACGCTTAATTAACAAGTCAAGGGAATGTCCAATATTAATGATCATAATAAAGTCTGTATGAGAGAATTAGGAATGTCGGATTTTAAAATCTTATCAAAAAAATTTAATAATTGTTTTGAGTGTGTGATATGTGAAGTATTATTGATAAAAACTTTTTATCCTAAAATCAATGTGCAGAATGCAGTGAATACTTGTGTGTTGAATGTTTTTAATTAAGTTTTTGTATGTTGATGTATATTGAATAATAGTTGTGTTAAATAAGTAAAAAAATAATTAAAATAATATTTTTAAAGAATTTTAAAAGTTTAAAATAATTGATTTTTGAAAATTATTTTTGAAAATAATTATTTAAAATTGTTATTTATAATTTAAAAATTATCAATATTGTATAGTTATTCATCCCTAGTGAATGTAGGTAAACTGATGATGATAGTGATGCTAACAAAATATATAGTGAAAAAAATGTATGAATGGCGATTATTATTATTATTATTATTATTATTATTATTATTATTATTATTATTATTATTATTATTATTATTATTATTATTATTATTATTATTATTATCTGTACTCAACACATATTTTAGACTTTGCCTTTATCGAGTGTTAAATAAAATATTTGCTCAGGTTGTGCAAAAGAGTGCTGAAATAAAGTTTAAATGCAAAATTAATAAAAAATAAAATAAAATATAAAATTCATAATTTTAGAGGGATTGAGATTGAGTAATAAGATAAAGGTGAGTAATTTAAAATTGATAAGATGATTCTAGCAACATTTAATTGCAAAAATTCGAACTAATTAATTAAAATTTTGACAACATTAATCATTTCAGTTTAGAAAACACAACGCCGAGTCTAACAGGCAACAAATCAGTTGTAAAAGTTCCGACATCGTATAAATGTTTATGAAAATAAAAATTGTTATCTTATGGATGTTATATATTAGAAACGCTCGGAGCCAGATTCGAGTTCTAATTCTACCGAACCTTTAGAACCCAACATGCATTATAAATTCCGATTTTGTAAGATAATGAGTAAAATAATTTTTGAAATAGTAAAAATTCACTTATTAAAATAAATTCAACTATACTTTGCCATTTAAACAAATTTTCTATAGAATTAACTTTGTAATATAAACGTAACATTTCTGTAAAGTCAACGAAATGTTTTCACATTTCTGTCATAAAATGAAATAGGACAACTGTATCATCTTGTTCCTTTTACAAAAACAGTTAATATAGATAAAAATTTTAATTAATTTCAACTTTGCGAGGTTTTATTGTTTTAATAATTATATTTAATTAAACTAAATATTAACTGAATAATTAAGTCTACTTGGAAACTTCTTGTTCTCAACGAAATTGTACTTTTTCTCATAATTTGCTGAAGCCTTGTTTGGAATTTTTGTTAGGTCTGATGAAACTTTAAGTATTGTGATTCTGAAAAAAAAACGATTTGAATTTTATTATTATTAAATTTAATGTTGAAAAAAATTATAAACTTATACTTATGATTTAATTTTGGAATGTATGCAAGAATTAGGTAACATAATTGAAATTTTATAATATTATTGTAATATCAATATATAAAACCTTTGAAAGGTACATGCCATATTGGAACATGTTTAATTATAACACAGTCCTAACCAATATATTTAGTGGCGAAACAATGTATTATGCATATTGTGCAATGTATAAGAGCCCAGTACTATAAAAGGTCCACTGAAATTTAATGGAAGACGTTAAATGTTTGCTAATAATCGTTATTTCGATTAAAAGACCCAACTGTATTATATAGACAGTTTTTACAATATCTATTTCAAGAATATTTTTAATTTTATAGACATTCTTAACCATAACATAACTGGTGTCAGAAGTGGGATAGTTATGTTATGGTATTCGTTGATCTATATTTGTTTTTTTATTTGTGTAGTTGATGAATGATTGCGTGTGTAATGGAGATTTGAAGAGCCCAGCCGAGTCTCCAGCAAATAAACTGTCTCGGGACAGCTGGGGTGAATGTATGTATGAATATATAAAAATACAATAATAAATTAACAATAATGGATGCCAAACAATAACAACGTTTATTGATAAGATAAATAAAATAATACGCACTTATATGGACTTCGTTTCGAATATAATTCTATTCTCAGGATAGTTAGGTTTCCTTTAGTCTCGAGTATAATTTGTTTCTCAGGGTATTTTAGTTTATTTTAGATCTGAATATAGATTGACCTGAAGGATAAATTAATCCGAAGGGATTCTGAATATAGATTGATCCGAAGGATATTTTGTTTTCAGATATAAGTTAATCCGAAGGGTATTTTGGTTTTCTTTAGTTTCGGATATAGGCAATTTCGAAGAATATTTTGTTTTCGGATATCTTTTGCTTTCTTTTATTTCTGCTATCTATTAGGATCTTCGTCTTTTTATTCTTTTTTAGTCTTGTAGATTTTATTCTAAAGCTGTTTCTATCGTTATTTTTTTTGGTTTCTTTCAATTGTATATTTTCATGGTGTTATTGATTTTTTTTCTTTTTGTCGATATTTGTATAGCGATAATTTACTATGGTAAATTATCGCTATATAGTATTTTTTATTCATTTGCCATTGCGGCCTACCATCAATAAAATAACAAGGCGTCGCAAAACCTTGTTTAAAAATAAATAAAATGTAT
>CAUHTR010003657.1:0-43942 GCA_959609185.1 Schmidtea polychroa | reverse complement strand
GTGTAATCTCTCCATTATTCTTTCTCCGTTTTTCGCCAATTCAATATTCCACCCTTTTCCTTGTTGCATGTCATTTAGTGGCCAGTTTTCACTTAATGTTTTTATATGCATCCTACAAAGTGGTTCTTTGATTGCTTCGTGTTTCGATTCCCCAATCGACACCTTGTCTTTCATGTGCATCTTTAGAGGCGTGCAAGCGAGTTCCAGTGATCCTTGTTGTTTGAAACTGTCCGATGATTCGTTCAATTTTTCCAAAACTTCCTTGGCCCCTTGATCATTATCACGTACAGTTTCCCATGATTTTCCCATATACCATACTGGTCTCTTTGTTTTGCCTCTCCCCTTTGGAGTCTTCTGCCCCTTTTACATTATCCCGTTCTTCTTTTAGTCGAATAACTTCCCCTTCGTCGACCTGCATATCATTAACCGCCGCCTCGGGCGTTAAATCCTCTGATTCTGGTTTGTCTTTTTCCCAATTACTCATCACTTCCGTTGTCTTCGGTTCCACAATTTTATCGTCGGATAACTTTATGATCTCACCAGCCCGGCAAGCCTCATCTTGCTTTTCCCTTGTATTCATTTTTCCTTGACCATTTTGCGTGATTGTCATAACGTTAACTAATTCGTTAGTTCTTCCAGAATTGAATATTTGCCCATCTAAATGACTCTGAGCTCCTTGCTCTTCATTAGATGCCTTACTCCTGTCGAGTGGCGTGTCCTCGATTCCTCGAGATGCCCGTAACTCGTCATTGAACATTTCAGTTACCGCAAAATAACTCTGAACGGTCCTCATTGATGCGTTTTCATTTAATAATTCGTTGTGTCTTTGCTTACATCCGGTAACCTTGCAGAAAGATTCTTTACGACATTCCTTGGCCATGTGATTTCTTTTGAAGCAATTCCTGCACAGTTTCTTTTCTTCGATGACTCTCTTCCTTTCTGAAATTGTGAGTTGCTTAAACTTGTCACATTGGTCTAGGTAATGTTGACCACCACATTGTACACACTCTGATCTATAGCCGTTAGAGTTATTCACCTGTATAACCGTTCCACTTTTAACTCTGCCATCTGGTTGCCCCGTAAAATGCGTCCAACCTCCTGGATTGAAGCTTTCTCTTTCTCTAGACACCCCTTCTACTCTTGACCCATCATAAGCCCTGGTGCTTGATTGAGTCCCATACACGACCTCGTTAGTGGACCTTAGGATCTCCGCTTCTTGTTGTATCCATCTTCTCAAATCCTCTATCGTCTCCCGCAATTCCTTTTCTATTTTCTCTTTCTTCCATTTATACACAAGATCCGTTGTTAACTTGCCCAAACACGTTTCGAAAAAGATATCCAGTCTTTAACTCGGATTCTTTCCCAGTGGATTTAAATCGCACGGTGACTGTTTCTAATAATCCAACAAATAAGTCAAGATCCTTCAAATCTCCTTCTCGAATTGGCCTGAACTGGTCCATCTCCTCTAACATTGATAAATATATCCTTTCATCCCCACCATATCACCTATCCAACTTCTCTTTTGCCATTTGATAAGCCTCTGCCGAATATCCTAGATTTTCAATTAACTTTAATGGCTCTCCGTGAAGGTACTTGTGCAGGTGAAACATCTTTTCAACCTCATCACCTTCCGCTTCGTCAACACACGCCGTAAAAGCTGCCTTCCATGGTTCGTACTCTTTCATCTTGCCTTCAAAGACAGGTATTGTAATTTTCTGTAGACTTTCCACTTTTCTTTTATGCACGGAATTATTCTTCTTGGTTGTATCATCATTCACCTTTTCCTTCTTTTCCATAAAAGATTGATTTGCTTTTCTTTCCATCAAAGCCCCAATTATTTGATGTTTTTCCTCGATCTCCTGCAGGTCTTTATCTAAGATTGCAGTGATGTCCAATCTATGCAATTTTTCACTGATCGTTCTTAGATCTCTTAATTCTTCATCTAGACTCTCCTTTAGATCTTCATATTCCTCCAACCAATTGCTAACATCCTTACCCTTTATATCATTCAGAATCTTGTTTCTCCATCTCGTTAATTTTCCTTTTTTCATTCTCTTTTTCCACAATTCTTCTTCTAAAATCTCTTCGTCATTGCCACCGCACAGCCTGAGTGACAAATGAAGTGTCGACCCTACTTGTATCCTATAATCGTTCAATCTTCTTTTATTTTCTAACTGCTTTCCTGCGTATACTAACATTTGATAATTTTCCGGAATTCCTTCTTTGTCCTGGATTTTTCCTTTTATCTTTTCAATTGTGTCGTTCCATTCAACGTTAAGAGAAATTGTCTTAACAGTAAGAGTTTTGACAAATATTTGACTTTCCCATCGCAACTCAAAACCCATTACCCCGCTCGCCCTCACCCTTGACTCAGCTCTGTTCTTTACCCTGTTCCCCTGGCTTCCCCCTTTAAAAGAGCGCTGGGGCCCATAGCAGCACTTTCCCACGCTCGGTAGAGAAGGGAGGATGATTAATTTTACAAAAATATTATTAAACATATAATACGCATAATATATAATACATAAAACCAAAAAAGACATTTTATAAGACATATTAATTACCTTGTTCCGGCTGGCTAGCCGGAACCACGCTCTGCTACCATGTTCATTCGCGAATTCATAATAACACATAAACATTTTATTGCAGCATAATAACAATTTTTTCGTGTCCAGATCATAAGATAATGTCATAATGTCGCAAGGCATTTCATATCCATGTTTATATCTAAATCGAGCTGCTTCCATTTGTGCACGACGTACTTGAGATCGATAATCAGGGATCATACCAGTCATATCATTTTCAAATTCAAAATAAAGCATGTCCAGATCATAAGATAAGGTCATAATGTCGCAAGGCATTTCATATCCATGTTTATATCTAAATCGAGCTGCTTCCATTTGTGCACGACATACTTGAGATCGATAATCAGGGATCATACCAGTCATAACACTTCCAGTACTTTCAGTAATATTAAACAATCTTTTAGCTGAACTCTTCTCAATCATTTTATCTGGAACCTGTCTTTGTGTAGCTACACATAAATTTGATCTCATATTATTCCTTTCTGGACACAAAACAATATCGATTCGGCCATTTTGATCAGGTACAGTTTGAACTAATTGCCGGTCTCGAGATAATGTGATTAGAGAGAATCCATTACCCAGAATTTTAATAGATTTGATAGATCTGATAACATCGTCTTTACAAATAGTTTCTATTTCCATTTTGCTGCGGGTTCTATTCAACCTTGCCACTAAATCATCGAGATCCATCAATCCCCCGTTATATTTAGATGTTGCCATTGTAATTTCCATTATTCAAAAAACCAATCGAATCAAACTCAACAACTCGAATTCCATTGCCATGCACAATTTTAAAAATCCATAAAAACTTCTAAATCAAAAAATCAACTAACAATAAAAATTGATATACCTCTTGCTCGCGTCTGTGTGCGCACACAGCCAAAAACCAAAGAAAAGAAAAGCGCACACAGACGCGAGATCAACTCAAAAATCCAACACAAAAATGACATTGCTCGCGTCTGTGTGCGCACACAAACACAACGCGCACACAGACGCGCATTGAGCTCACAATTTTCCAACTGGTGTATCCATGTCTGTATCTTTTGATTTTTTTTGTTGATGATTATTGCCACGGGGACGAAAAGAAACCGGACACAGGCCTTCTATCGGCAGTCCGTGAACCCCAGTGGGTACTAGACAATTATAGTATGTTAAGCATACTCACTTTTTGCTAGTACCCAAACCCTTGATACAGTACCAACGTTGATTGCTCAACGGGTATCAAGTGGTCAGCTATAAATTGTATTCTGGGTTACGCTGGAAACAGCATGAGGAGGTAAAGAATTTTCAGTACCTGTAACCCACCAACTTATTCCATATATAAAATTATTAAAAAAAAATTTAAAAATCTAGAAAAATTAAAAAACTACTGGAAAATGATTTACAAGTAATACACCCTACTTAATTCATTCTAGCACAAGTTATGTACCTGTACCAGAAGGTAGATAGATATACAAAAGCTAGTGGTGATCTGGTTATGGAGAATCACTCACAGCATATAAAGGTGCATGATCAGAGTGGCGCATTCTCTGCAAACAAAATTCTAACGCATCAACCATTAAATTTATTGGGGTTCAACAAGAAAGGTACAAAAATGACGTGAAAAATCAATAAAAACACCAAATTCACAATAAAAATTTAAAGTACAAAATATTATTATAACTTTTTTTTCCAATTTCACCACTGACTATTTTTTCCATTGAATTTATTAAAAAGAGAGCTTGAAGATTATAAATCAGTAATATATCGATGTTTTTTGATACTCACGAATTTTCGCCACTGCCTTTTATTCACTTGAAAAAGGCAGGTCCGAAAATTTGTCAATATCAAAAAACATCGATATATTACTGATTTATAGTCTTCAAGCTCTCTTTTTAATAAATTCAATACAAAATATTAATTAAAAAAATCAAAAAATTAACTAAAAAGAAATTTTTTCGATTCCTCGATATAAAGTACAACATTTATTTTATCGTAAATGGTGCAAATTTGATGTTATCAATGCCGTATAGTTTTTTTGCCTGCCTTTTGTCAATTATTTTCATGGACAACTATTTCTCAAAGCATTTAATTCACTGTCATCAACGTATAAAATCTTACAAATTAAGTTAGCTGTTAGATTTCGTTACTTTTCATTTTCGTTATATACCTTCGTTAATGGTTTTAACACCGTAAGTATATCTAATTATATATTAATTACTAATTATTAAAATTACAATAGTTTATACCCCAAAAATATGGAAATTTTCAAAGCAATAAACAAAAACGAAATCGACTTGGATTAATGTTATGAAGGAATGAAGGAGTGTATTAAAACAGGGGTTCCCAACCCTTTCGTAGAACCATTGCAGTACTTAGTACTTACATTTAGATCATTCAACCTTGAAAAATAGTCTGAAAGGTATGCTAGTCTACACAACCATTGCTCATCAATACGAAGGAGCTTATTTTTTAACTTTTGAAATATGATCTTCTTACCCTCTAATTTTGTTCCTATTTATGAAATAATAATTCAGACAACATATGAGCACAATTGAACAATATTTAGAGGTAGCTCAATGACGGTGAAGTTTCCAGCACTCTGGTCGTCAGACTCCGACGGGTCCATAATTGTATTCTTTCAGTGTAAAATATATTTCACAAGCCGTGTGGTTACTGGTTAGGGGGCTTTAATCATTTTTAATCATTACAATCAATAATAGCTGGAATTGTTCATTCAAACAAAATAAAACTAAACTTATGATATTACGTAATTATCATTATTATCATAAAATTTTTGCATCAGCTTAGTGTTTTTTAATTTCTAATAAAAGTAACTAACTTTTGCCCTTGATGCATGTAGGTTTGCTTACTTATTCACAGGTTAGAGGCAGTGCAATAGACTACCAAAGCTGACAGCCATTTTGCTAACTTAAGCAGAAGAAATACAATTTTTGTTTCTATTTATTATTAATGATTGAAATATTGATAAATTTGTAAATGTGATTATTTTTTCATCAACACTACACTACAGCAAACCAGGTATTTGAAATTATTTTTAAATTTATACAATGTAGTATCACATGTTACAGGTTTATGGTTTATCTTAAAGTTTCAAATATGTGTAATTTGTGTGTGTATGTGTTTGATTGTGTAATGTGTATGACCTTATTTGACAATCTGTGTATTGCAGTGTGGAGGTTGACTGGTTGAGTCCAAATATTTTTAGAATTGTTGCAGCAGTATGGCAATTCAGAATGTTTGCTTGATTGAGGCATATTGCTCTACTTTATTAATACAATTATTGTTGAGTTAACACTGCTAAATAACTGTTTTTAATGTTTCATGTTTAAAATGGTAAAATTCGTGATTCCAAATGCCAAATGATTGATAAAAATGCCTTTTCTAATTTTTTTCAGACTAATTGAGCTGATAAAAAATGTCATCTATGGCACAAGCAACAAGATCTCAGAACCAGCTGTATCTTCTTGGGGACTCTGTGACTGTATTAACCGGCAGCAAGTTGCCGTCATTGCGTATGACTCTTGGATTCTTCCTGCATCACCATCTCGAACTGAAGGAAACCATAAGACAATCGTCGGCTGTTACCATCACTGAAATATCAAAGTTTTGGCTGAAAGCTAGAATCCCGATGAGAGAACATCAAAACTGTCAAACCAAGCTGGAGAAGACATTTGAGGAATGGCGTCTTCTCAAGAAGAACAAAACACGAGCTTCACCAACTCAACTCTCAAGAGAGGCGGCTTTTATTTCCAGACTCGATGATCTTTTTGATGTCGCTCACGCCGATACTCTGAACATGAAATCAGTTTTACAAGAAGATAAAGATTTCTTATTAGCACAGCGAGAGAAAGGAAGAAGAGGGTCGATGGCTGGGGTAGATGAAAAGCTTGCTTCCAAAGAGAAAAGGGCATCTGAAAGAGATAAGAAAATGCTTGCTAAGCGACAGCAAATGATTGAAATGAAACAGTTTGCAGAGTCTACAGTGGAATTGGCTTCATCTGGTTCAGAAAACAGTTCAACAGAAGACACAGAGAAGATGGGAACTGAGAATGATGCATGTGAGGAGGCTGTTGGAAGTATAGCATTTAGGACACCAAAGAGAAAAAGGGGACGAAAAACTGTTGTCACTCCTGAACTTGCGGCAGCACTGGATCGAACAAAAGTTTCAGACCGCAAGGCCGTTTTCGTTATTGCAGAGACCGCCAAAAGCTTGGGACATAACATTGATGAACTTGCTCTAAACAGAGATTCAATTCGACGACACAGAGTTGAACACAGAGTCCAGAGATCAGCAAACATAAAGGCTGAGTTTCAGGGCAACGTTCCCCTTGTTGTTCACTGGGACGGGAAACTTATCCCTGACCTAATTGGAAAAGAGAAGGTCGATCGCCTGCCAGTGTTAGTGTCAGGAAAAGGAGTTTCTCAGCTACTCACAGTTGCCAAGCTTCCATCCGGAAGAGGCGAGGCTGAGGCTGCTGCTGTTTTTGGAGCCATTGAAGACTGGGGCATAGCCAACAGTATCCGAGCTATGTGTTTTGACACGACCAGCTCAAACACTGGTCGGATATCTGGGGCCTGTGTCCTCCTAGAGCAGAAACTTAAGAAGGAGTTGTTGTCGCTGGCTTGCAGGCATCACGTTATGGAACTAATTATTGGTGCAGTCTTCCAAGTTTGTATGGGAGCCACCTCCTCTCCCGTGGTCCAACTCTTCAAACGCTTTCAGGAATACTGGGCATTCATCGAAACGGACAAATATGAACCAGGGATTGCAACAGACGACGTGGCAAATCTAGTGGAAGACATTAGGCAAAGCACCGTCGATTTTACCATCAAGCATCTTGAACAGAGCCAGCCGAGGGACGATTATAAAGAATTCTTGGAACTCGTGATTGTCTTTCTCGGTGCTGCTCCTGCCAGAGGAGTGCGATTCATGTTGCCCGGAGCAATGCATCATGCTCGCTGGATGAGTAAAGTCATATACAGTTTAAAGATCTGGATGTTCAAGGCTCAATTCAAACTTACTTCTGCAGAAGAAAGAGGAATACGCGATGTGTGTGTGTTTGCAGTACGCATCTACCTGAAAGCCTGGATCTCTGCACCTCAAGCATCCGGTGCTCCTTACAATGACTTTCTGCTGCTCAAGTCTCTGCTTGAATACTCGTCTATCCATTCTGCAATCTCAAAGCAAACATCACATAAGTTTTCCAATCATTTGTGGTACCTGTCACAGGAACTTGTTAGCTTGGCTTTCTTCGACGATCGCGTTAATTCGTCAACAAAGAGACTGATGGTGAGTGCAATGCAGAGCGAAGAAGAGCAAGATAAGGACCATTCAAAGAGAATTACAGTTGCTCTCGATTCCTTTAAAACCAAAAACTTGGAAGATTTTGTCACAGCTAAGTCAATGACCCTGCTCCGAATGCTGGAACTTCCACATGGATTCCTCGCGGTTGATCCTGATTTGTGGGAGAACAGAGATGATTTCAGGCAAGCAAAGGAAACAGTCAAGTCACTGAAAGTAGTAAATGATCATGTCGAACGTGGAGTTGCCTTAATTCAGGAATACAGCGGCTTGTTAACTCGCGATGAATCACAGTTACAATTCCTCCTGCAAGTTGTCGAGGATCATCGTCGAATGTACCCTGACAGCAGGAAACAAACTATGTCTGGAGTACCACATAAACAATAAATTTGGAAATTGTTGAACTGACATCCTGAACTCTTCCCAAAACTGAACTGAGATTGCAATCTAATTATGTTGAAAAATTTATATTGATTTGTTACAAATAAATTGAGAATTTATGTAATTTTCATAATTTTGGTAAATTTGAAGCACTTGAGCTACCCCTAAACACAATAATTTATTATTCAAACTTTTTATGTAGTGTTTCTATATTATAAGGAACAGATTAGGAGGGTAAGACTTTCAAAAATACTTTTTTTAATTTTTTTTAATTTTTAAGCTCCACCGTAATAAATTATTTTATATTATACATACAAACTAACCTGTGTACTGAAAATTCATTAGCAGTTACACCTACCCATTTATTATAGGATTCCAGAAAAGGTAGAAAAAATTAATGAAACATACAAACACGGTACGTGTAATTTCTATAATGAAACAAACATACAAACAAGCGATGAAATACCATATCTAAAAAAGATAACCATTTTTAATCAAAAAAATTTTTTTAATGAAATCGGAAAACATCTCCGATGCCAGTACTTAAAGTACATTTTCATTTTAGGAAAACGAAGAGAGAAAATTGTGAGTTATAATTTTTTGTTATTAATAATTGTTGTTAAATTATTGTTGAAAAATTATTTATATCTATCAAAAAATATTTTACAAATTATTATTTATGTTTATTTAATTAATTATTTAATATTTTAACATTTATTTTTTAATTATTTAATAGATTTAAAAATTAGAAATAAATAACATTTTTTGAATAAATTTTCCCATTAAAATCCACATAAATAATTTAAAATGTGAAATTTCCATAATTTGTTAAAAATCTTAACAATAATTTGTATGGTGTAATTTCTCATTTTTCAATATTAGGATGTTTTTAAAGAGTTCGTAAATTTATCACAAAACTAACGACAAATAATAAATATACAATCAAATGTCTGTTTCTCATCTTCATGTGCTGAGTCGCAAACGAAATACGTTTTGAAATTTTCGATTGCTGATCCTAGTCTTATAAAAATGGAGAAAGTAGATTAACATATGTCCTTAACTAAATCATTGTGAAATACGAGCATTTTAATCTAAAACTTAAGGAAGTTCTCATTACATTTATCATCAATATCACATTCTATAACATCGCTAAAAACTTTCACTTGTCTTAACACTTTACTACTAGTTTCTATATTATCATAGATATTTGTATATTTTTCAAATAAAGATTGAAAAATACATTTCAAAGACGTTTCATCTATCAGATTTTCATAATTTTTTCCAGTAACAAGCATATCCATCTCATTTAAATAAAATTTTTATCAAAAATTGGAGCATCTCTTAATTTGAAAAAAAAACTTTTTGCCGAATATCTAAATTGTTTCTTGAATAAAGAAATTTTATTAAAAAAATTATTCCTAAATCGGATTTGATTGATAACTTATTTCTCCCTAACTGAAAGTTCAGATTAGTGTTCTTAAACATTATTTTCTTAATGAAATTTCTAGATCATTTAATTTGTCGCGCTCATAGACAAATTGCTTATGAAATAAGGATCCAATTTTTTGAACACATAAACTTTTTCATTGCATAAAAATAATCTAAACAAAATTATTCAATTGCAGTTTAAAGTTGATCATTGCACGTATTTGATCATTAAAATTAAAAAAATATCGAAAATGAAAAAAATATAGAAAATATAGAAAAATGTGTAATCATAAAAATAATAGTTTTGAAAAAGTTATATAAATATAAAGTATAACTGATTTACGTCTAATACACTACATTAAATGTAGGATTCAGAACTAAGAATAAATATAAAAAATAAACAATAGTGGGACGGTAATAATTGCTTTGAGAGGACTTCATCGCAAATTGGTTCAATGACAGCAATAATGAACCGTGGAGTAAAACAGGGCGATCCACTCTCACCAATTCTTTTCAACAACACGAGCAATTGACGAGGTGGAGAAAACTGGTATTGTATAAGAACTTTCTTGTAAGAAAGTGCCTATTCTGGCGTATGCAGACGAAATAGTATTATGTGCCGAAAGCAAATAAGGACTTCAGCTGTTACTCGATGTAGCATTATCCGAACTGAAGAAAAACGGGCATAACACGAACCCTGCTAAATGGGTAACAACAACAGAGCTTCGAAAAGGACATAAGAAAAAGCGGTTTGTTACAACAGACGTGCTTTCTACTGCAGAGAGAAATGTACTTTATATGACCTCCGATCCTGACTCAACCTTTAAATACCTTGGCGTTTACTTCGGCTCACGTGGGAAAATGAAGAGTAACATCATAACCTCCTACAATGAAAAATTGATTGAGATTACAGAAGCACCTTTTATTTACAGAAGCACCTCTAAAGCCTCAACAGAGACTGGAGATACTATGTACCTTCCTAATACCTAGTATAATGCATAGGGACATTTTGGGCGAGTCGTGATTAGGCGAATTGCGTGAATTAGAGAAATAGACCCATAGTGTTGTCCGAATTTAGATAAAAACAGAAGAAATGTTACTTTTGGCCTATAATTAGTATCGTAAATTCAAGAAATTTAATCATAATGTCCATGGAACATCATATCAATGTCATGAACGACTTTTTGAAAAGAAAAGCAGGAAAAGTATAACTGTAAAAAGTAAAAATTAAATTTTTCACTTTAGAAATACACACGGTGTATTATTTTTTCCTATGTCGTTTTGACTTTTGCCTAAGCAGACACGGCGCCATCATTAAGATGAACTAGAGCAATGTTCTTCAAATCCTGGAGTTCCACAAAATGTCCGAAAGGTTTACATAAACATACATAGAATATTCATCAAAAAGACGAAAATAATAAAAAAAAGCATTCTGAATTGATCGAACTGAGTCACTAGTAGTGCGAATGGAAATGTATGGGAGTGGAAGTTTCTCGAGTGTCAAACTATCATCAATATGCGTGTTCATTCGACAACCTGACTTTAAAATTTTGTGCAAAAAAAATCAAGCTCATCCCAGTTATTAACATTTTCTCTTTATATGTACTATCAAGATTGTGAGTATTATATTGTTTATGATCCCGGGTACCGCGAAATAATAATACTCACAAGTATTTCTTAAATTGACAAAGTTTGAAGATTACTGAACTACAGAATTACTACCCAATATACCAGCCACACTGAAAAGAAAACACTACTTGAAATAAAGGAGTTTGGCTAGGATATTCTGGCTCACCCACAATATAATCCATCTGATTTACATCTATTCAGGTTATTGGCGCACTATTCAGCGGGTGAAATGTTAATTTCATATGAAACTGTCAAAAATGCAGTCGAATGGTCTTTAAATTTCATGTCTGAAAGTTGTGACAAGGGGAATAGAAAAATTAGTTTCGAAATGGAAAGTGATTCTTTAAAACGAGGGAGAGGATATAATAGAATAGGCGTAAGAATTCAAGAAAAGTTTTTTTTAAGTAAAACTTTTCCAATTTTTATATTATTTGTTCTTTTTAACAAGATTAAATGATATATCAGTAATATTTTTCCAATTCTTAGTATAATAAAAATTTAGATGTTAAAGGTCCTAGAGTAATAAAAGATCTTGTTGAAACCATGCCTTATATAAATCTATTATTCCGTGTAATTCGTGTCAAAAAAAAGAAATTAGTAATCATCACACGATAACGCTCAACATTGACAGTTACAGTAGCACCAGATTTATTCATTAGATATATTTATTAGCCTATAAAGCATTTTAAACAGTGATGACTTTTTGTTAATGCAGTGGACGTTCGAGAATTAACGCAACAATAGTGCTTGAAGAAAAGATTAACTAGAAAAGAGTAACTAAAAAATTAAGATCGGTTTCAAGTTGTTCAAGAGCCCAATCAATGTAAACGGTGGGCTGTAAGCAAAATACACTACATGGAAGCATGAGAAATTGTTGTTTCTTATCAACGTTGTGGAATCGATAAAATTAAATTCATTTAAAACAGTAACATTGGGTTTAGATCTGGTACTTTGTGGTGGTATTGGAACGGTATAAATGAACTAATAAATTTTAATTTTATATAATAGTCATCAAGTTGTGCTTTATGTTGGTCTCTTTCTTCCTCTCTCTGGGTGAACCACAACCCTTTCTATGAAAATATGTGACGGAAGTTACTGTTGAGTAATGATGTTGGAGCGGTGGGGGGGGGGGGGGGGGGGGGCTTGAACGAATGGTTAAACTTAATCTTCTTATTGATCAATTCTTCATATGCCATTATTATATAATATTATTATTAGTATTAGGTAGCAAAATTTATATTAATCAAATAACTTTAATTTTCCTTTGCATTTGCAAATAATAAATGAATATATAAATGTACTTAAAATAGTAGTTAATATATAATAATTTGCATTTTATCTATTACAATAAATTAATTTAAGTAAAAACATAAATTTAACATTTAAAGATTTCCTTAAACAAAAAAATCTAAATTTATAAAAATCATTATTACCTATTTGTGTATTCTCATCAACATTTGAATTAGCAATACCCAATCCAATAAACCTAAAAGATAGAAATATTAATATCTTAATAAGAAAATGATGAATTACCCCAAAGAGTTTTCCGTTAACAGTCGAATTTCAAAATAATATGTTCCACAGCAACATGGAATTGGGTTTCTCGCTTTTATAGTTGAAAAAAGATCACAATTTGGATCTTTTGTTGTTCTGGTATCTAATTTATGAGTCAATTTAAGTAGAATCAAAAATAATAAATTGATATATCAAAAACCTATAACTAAGAAAATTAACAGCCAAACCAAACCTTGAAAATTATTATCTTTAACTTGTAGATAATTCTTGGTAGAAAAGTCAGTAAATTTGTCGGGCAATTTCATGCCATTAAAATTTACAACTGGATATAAATCCATTTTTAATAAATTATATTTATTATTTGCAATATTATTAATGTTAGATTTAACCGCCACAAAATTAAAACAGCTGATTTGTTTTTCAAGGCTACAAATTAAATTTCATTATTTCTCATGATTTTCAATAAAATTTTCAATATTTTTTATTAAATGTTGTTTGATCTACAATTTCTTTATATTGATAGATGTTTTAAGTTATTATTTAGACTTTGTCTCGTTGATTGAAATTGTTAGTTTTAAATAATCGGCTTCAGGACGTGAAAGGCTTGTATTGATGAAGTTATTGGCCAATTCGAGGATTATTAGCTCTCATTTTGTTTTTATTCGTTATTAATTCAAGAATGTTCAATTTTTATGTTTCATAAAAGAATTAGTAATTTCCATATATGCATTCTAATACCGTCCTCGACAATATTTCGTTATAAATTTTTACTTAATGATTATTATTTATAAAAATTTGAATACGATTGAAATGTTTTCAACGAGTAAAGGAAGATAAAAGATTCGGAAGCTAGATAAAATAATGCAGAAAGAAAATATTTTCAAATATACTAAAATTCGGTTTGATTAAATATTAGCAACTAGGAGGAATAGTGTTGGTGCGACCTGTAGTTAGAACTTATCAATCTTTTCCCCCAACAGGTTCTCCTTCTATCAGCGAATGAAAGCAGGTTGGAGATAAACCAAATAATAATATAACCAGGATAACATAATAGACTTTGAAAAATTGTTGGGTCAGAGGCCAAATAATTAATTAAAAATAATTAAGAAACTAGAAAGACTGGTTGGTAACAGCATTAATGACGCACAAAGTCAAATTAAAATAATAAGGAAACACACCAATTAAATATGAAATAAACAGAAACTTGATTAAAAATTGAAAACATAAATAAATAAAATTGTTGAGGTCCTTAAATTAAAATAAATTTAAATGAAATTTAGGTTGGTAATTTAAATAAAATGTAAGTGAAGAAAAAAGACAAATAAAAGCGGGATCATGCACAGAATCGATAGTAAAGGAAAGTGTGATGGAAGCTGTATTAGAAAATGCCAAAAGCAATTACGAAAGGCAAGAATCCGGAAATCCGAGAAAAATCAATAAATGGAAGAATCATCGAAATCGAATGGGGAAAACGGGACAGGTATAGATTAGCTAATGGTCAACAAGATGATGGTTAGGGATTTATCAGAAAATGGTTAGGAAGGGTCGAAAAGCATTCAAATGTATGAAAACAGAAAACATTAATTAATTAATTAATTGGCTAATAGAAAACCCGAGCCAATGGAGAACCCGAGAGATGAAGGAAACCCGAGCTGAGTAACCCGAGCTAAGAAAAGTAAACAGAAGGAAGATTTGGGCCCATTAGCTTGACACAATGATTAATTGGAAAAGAGCAAGGAGAAGATAGTGCGTGTAGAAAGGCCGGAAGGGCCATTAATTATCTTGGTTCGTTGAACCATTATGGGTGACAGCCGAAGCAGATACGTGGAAGCAAATGTCAAGTGAGAGATTGGCTCGGCAATAACCATTTGTCATCCCGATTTCGAGGAGTATATAATGAAAGGGAAAATCAGAGCAAACCGGCATTTTGCCTCAGGTAGGGTAAGAAGAAACCGAGCTTAGAAAAAGGCAAAAACGAATTTAGGAGATTAGGGAAAATGAAGAGATAGAATAAGAGTCAAAAGAGTGAAAAGGATCAAATCAAAGAGACAAAAGGAAACGTTGGTCCAGAGAACCTAAGAGAATAAAAGGTGAATATTATCTTTATCAAAGCATCAACACCGAGCGGAGAATCGGTCAAACGTAACTTTGATTATTAATTGTAAAGTGGTGAGAAAAGATTGTGAATTTGTTATTTCAATATACGTTGGGTCGTTATTGTTTTGATTTAAAGGACACGAGGAGTCAGAGGGAACCGACTTAAATTAAACAAAAACCCAACAAAATTATGGAAACGAATTAAGTAACAAAAAGAAACACATTTTAAATGCATTATACAAAATGTAGCATGAATTAAATAAATAATAAATAAATAAAATCCTTTAAAATAAATAAGTTAATTGAATTAAATAAAAAATACATTTGTTTTGTTCATAAACAAAATAAAATAAATAAAGAAATTCGGGCAGACTCCTTCTAATTGGTCCGAATTTCATATAAATAACGCGCTTCGCCAGTCTAGAATTAGTAAAAATTTACCTAAAAACTGCTAACTTCTAAATTTTTTTTAGACCACTATTATCGTAATCGGCTTGATTCTACTCAGCATTATTCGTAACTGTCATTTAATATTATTATGTAATCGATTTCGTGGTAATTTTTAATTTTATTTGGTAATGTTTTATTAGTATGCAATCATCGTAAACATCTCTTTCTTAAAATAAAAATTCTACGTTAATTTGTGTTTTATTATGATTTCAATTTAAATGCTCATTTTGATGTTTTCGATTATGAGACATGCCCACTGGTAGGTGGAGGAAATCACGAGAATCTTTCAGGTTCTTGGATGACTTCCGAAGCTTAGCAGATGAAGAGCAAAGGCAAACATCATTCGATGAATTGGTTCTCGATAGCTGGTGGCGTATCGGACGGCCCATATTCCGCGATGCGAGACAGTTGAGTGGAATTAATTAGCCGAATAAGAAAGGTCATCGAGGACAATCAAGTTGTTCTGCAGCTGGTGGCGTATCTGACGGCCCTCCTGCCACGATATGAGACAGCGGGCTAATAATTGCCATCTGTCAGAGCGATATATAAATTATGATTTGGAAGTCTTTCTCGACAGGTCGAGTTTCCGACCAGAGGGAGGTAGAAAATTCCTCCGGGTAAAAAACTTGGTTGATCTTGCATGTGACCGAGCGGAAAATACACTCGTACAGCCCTGATAATGCATTCCCGTATTTGAGTGTGGTAGATAAAAATTCATTTAAATTACATAGAATTTGAATTTATATTAAAATTAAAACCATCGCAAAATTCGATAAACTAATTATATAAACAGCTAACACATTTTCATAAGATGAAGGACTGTTACAAAATTTTGAAATTATTTGTTTAATTATTAATGATTTAGTTTTTGAATTTGACTTATTAATAATGTTGGGTTTTAGTTAATTTAAGTCGGTTACCTGTGACTCCTCGTGTCCTTTAAATCAGAACAATAAACGATCCAACGTATATTGAAATCAAAATACATTTTCTCTTAATAATACACAATCAATAATAAATAGTCCAACAGTTCGAGTTTGACCGATTCTCCGCTCGGTGTTGATGCTTTGATAAAGATAATATTCACCTTTTATATCCTTAGTTTCTCTTGACCAACGTTTTCCTTTTTCTCTTTGATTTGATCCTTTTTCACCCTTTCATTCTTATTCTATCTCTTCATTTTCCCTAATCTCCTAAATTCGTTTTTACCTTTTCCTAAGCTCGATTTTTCCTAACCGTACCTGAGGCAAAATGCCGATTTGCTCTGATTTTCCTCTTCCTTATATACTCTTCGAAATCGGGATGACAAATGGTTATTGCCGAGCCAATCTCTCACTTGACATTTGCTTCCACGTATCTGCTTCGGCTGTCACCCATAATGGTTCAACGAACCAAGATAATTAATGGCCCTTCCGGCCTTTCTACACGCACTATCTTCTCCTTGCTCTTTTCCAATTAATCATTGTGTCAAGCTAATGGGCCCAAATCTTCCTTCTGTTTACTTTTCTTCTTGTTTATCCAGCTCAGGTTTCCTTCATATCTCGGGTTCTCCATTGACTCGGGTTTTCTATTAGCCAATTAATTAATTAATTAATGTTTGCTGTTTTTACCCATTTGAATGCTTTTCGACCCTTCCTAACCATTTTCTGATAAATCCCTAATCATCATCTTGTTGACCATTAGCTAATCTATACCTGTCCCGTTTTCCCATTCGATTTCGATGATTTTACAATTTATTGATTTTTCTCTGATTTCCGGATTCTTGCCTTTCGTAACTGCTTTTGCCATTTCCTAATACTGCTTCCATCGTACTTTCCTTTACTATCAATTCTGTGCATGATCACGCTTTTTTTTGTCTTTTTTCTTCACTTACATTTTATTTAAATTACCAACCTAAATTTCATTTAAATTTATTTTAATTTACAGACCTCAACAATAATAATTGATAGTAAAAGTCTGAATATCGCTCTAAGATCATGATATTTTGTGCCATCCTCATAATGAGGCAATATTATTATTCATTAGCGCAGTTAGATGTTTGTATCATTTTTAATGATTTACGTCTTGGCATTAAATCGTTGGTAGGTGACTTACTTTACGGTCGAGGAAGCGTAAGAATTCAAGTGATATATACTGCGAGATTTTGAACTCTATCTCCACCTGACGCGACTAACCTGAACTCCGCGCAATTTTGCAGGCGTTCTTACAGGCCTACAAACTAATCCGGAAAATATTAAGAAAGTTGAAGCATATCCGATTCCAAAGAATATGGACCAAGTAAGACAATTTCTTGATTTGGCCAGTTATTATAGAAAATTCATAATGAACTTCGTATATTAATCAGTCGTTAAATTCATTATTGAAAAAAACAATAAATTTTCCGTGGTGCGAAAATCAGAAAGATGCTTTTGATGAATTAAAGAAAAAACTAATAACAGCACCTATATTGCGATGTCCAGATTTTACAAAATCTTTTATATTAATGACTGATGCAAGTAATGTTGCCTTGGGAACAGTATTAAGCTAAAAATTGGAAGGCGAAAAAGACCACATGTTGTGAGGACTCCAGCGCACTTTCACAATGTCTAAGATGAGAATAAAGCGATGTGTGTTCCTAAGGTCTAAATCCTACAGTTTTTGGGTGATAAAGAGAGCAAAAATGCTAAGGAGATAACATTAAAGGTCAGTGACTTAAAACATCAATTGTAATTTGATTGTTATCATAATTATTCAATGATTTCAGTAGCACAATCTCAAATAGAAAGTAAAAACAATCAATTATTTACAATTAGAAATATAAAATTAGCCCTAATGAATAATGACGATAAGGAGCATTGGGTAAATAAAAATAAAAGTTTAGCCTATGGGCATTATAAAATAAGTAACACGGTTATGGAACCATCAGTTATGGAACCATATACTTATTTCAAAAAACATTTTAAGAAACAAAAAAAATCTAACAGTAATTTTCTTTTTCGCCCATTTAGCTTTTCTTTGAAATCTTTTATTCATTCTGCGAAATTTTTCTCTAATTTAATTTTTTCCTCTATTTCATTCTCATCACTTTAAATATCAGTTGAACACTATGTTTTTTCTAGGGCTTTTGTGTAAATATTTTATAATTTAAAGTTCAAAAATTCTTTCCATAAAAATATGACGTGAACGAAAAAGCAAATAGATATTAAAGAAAAAGACGAGTCTGTGAAATAACCACTATTTTCTGGTACCTTATATCTCAAAACTTTTGTAAATTCGTATCTTTCAACTCAGACTTTGATTTTATAGGCAGGACATTGATATTTCATTATTTGTCGGTTTTCCATAATAAATACATCTCTCAATACTACAGGGAGGAAATTTTGGGCCCACCATTTCACCTGAAATAGCTGCAAGCTTATTCTTGAAGGTAATAAAGCTCAATCTACAATTTGCTAAAAATTAATCTGAAATTTAAAATATTACAATAATGAGTTACAATATTTTTTTATTGTTTTTCAGAATGGTTCGGAGGAGAGAAAAGAGCCAAGAATTTTGCCATCTCAGGGATTTAGCGGGAACACACTACTTCTGTATGGTAAACCCTTCTAAACGTCGGGCTGGCAAGAATGCTGCTACTGTATTATATGATGATCCTCCCTCATTCATTGACCCAGTACCACATTGTTTTGAGCTCCATATACCTACTCATTCGGCAAGAGAGGATACATTCTCAGGAGAGTGTGTTGTGTCTGAGGATGAAGACAACATTTCAGTTTCACGTGGCAATATCCATCGTGCAACTGAAGAAAAAAACCATACTACTCAAAAAATTGGGCCTCAACTACTTAATCCGAGTTAAATGCTGAGTTTCTGAATTTGTTGTACCAAAATATCTGAATCACGGTTCAGAGGAAACGGCACCATACTTTATCCTCATTTTTTACTCTTCAAGATGTACAGTGTTTTGCCTTGATATGAGTTCCCCGTTTGAGTCAATTGGGATCCTTTATGAACCACGTGATTGGCGGTTTTTCATTGACAGCTCTAGCAGAAGCCTCAAAGCTGTACTGTTCTACAGTTACCATTAATTACTCTGATTTACTCTGCGCACCTTAAAGAGAAATACAACAATATTAAGATCTTGTTGGAAACCTTGAAATATAATGTGTGACTAAGAGGTCATTCGAGATTATAAAATGATATCCTGATTCTTTTTTCATAGTTTTAGAACATAAACAACCAGAAAATAACCATTATATCGCTTATATAAAACGAAACATTTTTTATTACATTTTGCTATTTATAAATTATTGATTCAGAAATGAGATGAAAGGGAAATGTTTAGATTGGCAGATGATAAGATCCAAATAAATTAGTAATTTTTTGTTGATAGTACTAGAAGGGTAGGCTACAATTTTATTGTCATTCGTAACCAATATGCTTCACCTATTAATTGTAACAGGTAATCTAAGGAAACAAATGAACCACCATGCTATATTTCATAGTTATTCTTATATTAATAAAATGTGTTTCTTCATTTCATCCGCCGATTGGAACTTTTGTATTCACTGGTCAAGGCTATTTTTATCATATTTTCGTTTTAAAATTTACAACAATTAATGAAGTACTTTGTGAAAATTATTTAAGACTTTAACTTTGCAATTTCGTATACTATTTTGAAAAAATAATTTTTAAAAATTGCTTTAAAATTAATTGAAATTTTAAAGAAATATACTTTTCTATTCACGTATTCAAAAAACTAAATTTAGAAGTTAAATATTAGCATAAAATGACAATATATTTTTTGTAATGTGTATAAAAACAAAAAATTTTGAAGAACTCGTCAAATGGTTTGTTTTGTGTATTTTTCCAAGCCCTGGCAGTATTTAATTCGTGTAAATTTCATGTCATAAATTTATTGAAAAGATGCTAATAATTAAAAAAATGAATAGTTTTTAATTAATTTCCATTTTTTTAAAAATCTTTGATATCTTGAAAAATAAATCTTAGATTAAATCAAATTTTAAAAATATTAAAGATTAATTTGAAATTATTTGTCATCTAGTTATATTCTTAAGTTAAGAAGTTGCGATTAAATTTGCAATATAAATAAATTTTTTACAAATTTAATTAAACATTTTTTTATCGAATTATAAGATTTTAATTTTAAAAATACAAATTATAATATCATACAAATTAAATATCATAATGACTAAATTTGTTTAAATATTTAGTTTTATTTTAATTATAAAAGTTTAAAACCTTATTTTACCAAGTATGAAATTATTATTATCAATATTTTTAGTTAAAATTTTTTAGTTTATAATAATGACCAGAGGTAAACCAAGTGGTATTCGTACTGGACGTAAATTACGTCTCCACCGTAAAAAGGAACGTTGGGCAGATAAGGATTACAAAAAAGCCCATTTAGGTACTCGATTCAAATCTAATCCTTTCGGTGGTGCTTCACACGCTAAAGGTATCGTTTTGGAAAAGGTAAATATTTATTTTCATTTTAATTTGAGTTTATATTATCATGATAGGTTGGTGTTGAAGCCAAACAGCCTAACTCTGCTATCAGAAAATGTGTCAGAGTGCAATTGATTAAAAACGGTAAAAAAATCACTGCTTTCGTACCTAACGATGGTTGCTTGAACTTCATCGAAGAAAACGATGAAGTTTTAGTTTCTGGATTCGGTAGATCAGGACACGCCGTTGGTGATATTCCCGGTGTCCGATTCAAGATTGTTAAAGTTGCCAACGTTTCCCTTTTGGCTTTATACAAAGGAAAGAAAGAAAGGCCACGTGCTTAATTTAATAAATATATTTGGATCTTATTTTAGTCTTATTCTGTTATTATTAATTAAAGTGATTTAATATTTAGAATAATACTATGTTTATTATCAATTACCATACTTCCTTAACACAGTAATAGTGAAAGTTCCAGTTATGTCAAATAATGTTCATGACATCTTGGTCATATTTTATAGCAAAAATTCCAAGTTTACTATTATCAATCAGCATTTGCATAGTTTTTTGTCGATATCATTACTTGGGATGATGTAATATAATTTGGTATTTGATAATTCTCTTTTTTAATAAAGACATCTTAATAACTAAAAAAATTATTAAATAAAGAAAAGGTGCGAAATTTATAACATTTCAATTATCAAGTTAATAAGTCAAATTAGTTACAATTAAAGTGAAATTTTGTCATTATAATTTATTTAGAAAATAATTGTACCGTTAAAAAATGATATTAAATAATAATTGTGATTCACAAAAGTTAAAAAAACAAAGTTTTAATTGAAATACATTTGTTAGAAAGAGTTCAAAGAACAAAAATATCTGAAATTAGTTAAGATTAAAAATAAATTACATAACACCAAAGTAACCAAAAAATATTAATATACAAGTTTATAAGTAACCTAAATTTTGTATTTAATCAGATGATATAAATCACTATGATACTTAAAATCCTATATCATTCGAATGAGTATAAAAGTTTTAAAAAAAAGAAATATTAGGTTGTCAGAACAACCATCGACAACCCTCTTATTAGTGAATAGGATTTTGAATAATTGCAAATGCAAGCACAATATATTTTAAAATAACTATTAAATATTACGTCATCCATCAATAATTGTTTAGGTCTATAATTTAACAACAACAACATGCAAGTCCTTTTTTCTTTTTCTCTTCTACTCTCCAAACCAACAGTTTATTACTTCCTTTTATGTTTGGAGAGTAATATAGTTTCCCATCGAAATCATAAGAACATTTGACTTCTTTTTCAGTGGGATTAACAATTATATTCCAACTATGTCCATGATCCATATTCAATTCTTCTATGATCTCTTTTATGTTGTCTTCATTTAAGTTATATTCATGCTTTCCTCTTTTAAATATCTTTCTGATTATCGCATCTTTCGTTGCATTTGAAATGTCGGTCTCCTTGAATACAACAATATCGTCATTTCCGGCACTGAAATCAGTTAATATTTACTGTAAAATTATGCGTTTTACTTAAATACCTGGAATTGCTATATCGGCGTTTTGATTCGATTCCCAAAGCCCTACAAAATTCTTCATAGTGAATAATTTTATCATTGTCGTGGTCGAATAGGCTAAGCCATTTCTGTAAGTTTTGAGATTTATTTTATGAATAATAAAAATAATAATCGATTATACTTGTGTAAAATTACGTTTTAAGTTGTTTTCCTCGCAATACTGGTTTAGGTCATCCTCATTAATGATGCCATCATCATCGACATCGACTTGGTGAAATGCTGACACAAATCCATCCATGGCCATTGTGAAGGTTTATTTGATGCTTTCAAGTATTGAAATAGTATTATATACAATTATATACAACAACTCTGCCAATTCATCTATTGACCTATTTGTGTTCTATTCACTTTGTGTATTCATCGTATCAAGAAAAATATAAAATGTATTCTGCAAACAAAAATTGATCTTTTTTTTACAATGATCGGATCAGTACGTTGAGCACACTTGCTACAGTTATTCCAAATTTTATTTCTAACTTGTTATTTAACTTGTTATCAGTAAATCGTTAAATTATTTACGATCAGATTTATCGATTGTTGTAAACATACACAAAAAATGGTTCAACTTAAAACTGTTTTAATTGGACGTTTTAAAATTGGCTTTAATTGTTCTTCAACTTGACTAAATTCGATCATAATGCCTACTGACGGATAACTGAGTAATTTTAGTCTTTTTTAATTATAAATTTCATTGTAATTTTAACTGCTGAAACATTTCTATCTTATCTGATTAGTTTAATAAATAATGAAAATCACTCACTCATGACAAACATTAATTTGTCGGTCAGATCACTAGTTCCACAGGGAACAATTAAAAAAAGAGGATCTTCAAAATAAGCACATCCAATTCAAATCTCAATAATATTTCAGCACTTTCTGTATATGAACCTTTAAGACCATAGACTAAAACATATCAATATCCCTGAAGGAGGGTTTATCCATCGTGTTAAAGAATTTATTATGGTTGAAAATAGTACATGATACGCATGGTTTCAGTTTCAGTAATCATGGTTAGTAAATATAACAGTTTTTAATTCCAGCATTAAAAAGACTCAAAAATAGTTTATTTTTTAATATTGATACCGATGTTGATCTAACTATTTGTTGATGTTCGTTCAATTTATTCTAATGGAATTCAAATGCTTTAAACTGATTGTAGTTAAGTGAACTTAAGTGTCAGTATTATTATATTTAAATACATAACAAATCGAACCCAAGCCCATGGGCATTTGCAGCCCCTGCCCCCTCTCTTGACGGGCATGGTGACATGATCAATCAGTAAATGATGACAAGAATTTAGAGAAGGGTGAAATAATTATAATTGTAGAAGGGGATCAATCAAGCCCAGTGATGATGAGTATGAGACTGATTCTAAAAATTATTATTAACCATGAAGGTTCTAATGACTCGAGTATTTCAATAAAAGAATTCGTAGCTTTGCTATTAATTATAGTAACAATCACAATATGATCAACCATTACAACATACAGGCTTTGTCACCGATTTTTCAAAATTTGACAGTTGATTTTCTTTCAATTTATTTAAGCCATTAATAAATTTAATTAATTGATTTTTTTGTCATTTGATTTTCTTTTTTCTATTATCCTTAAAATGAGAAGATTAGTTTCAAATGAAGAAATAACTAGAGCAATCGAATCTTATGACAACGGTGCTACACCAGAAACTATATCTGAAATATTAGGTTGCCAGAACAACCATCGACAAAATAATTGAAATCCGTAATACAGAAGGCAAAGTTATTCGCCTTTCCAACAATAATGGGAGCCATTTTATCGGTACCACTACTAAGGATAGAGGTAGTAATATTAATATTAATAATAATGAAAGGTCAATAATAATATTAATAATACCAATCACGAAAGAATATTAACATCAATATTAGGGATAATAATGATAATATTATGGATAATAATAAAAACAATTACAACCATAATAATTATATAAATAATAATAATAATACCAATCGGGGATAGCGATAAGGCTACTTGAAGTGAGGTTGGTTAAAATGTGATTGTAAATTTTGTGGTAGTTTGAAGTTTTTATTTCCGGGGCAGGTGACTCTCTTTGACTTCCTTACTATTCTACAATCCCTTTACATATTATATGCATACAATATTTTTACAAGTATAACCCACTCTTTTCCAATTTCTTTGAAAAAAATTTACCAGTGATATACACTGTAAACAAAAAATTGTGATTCAAAAGATTTTAGCAGTGCAATGTATGATGAGTTTCTTTTTAACTGTGATAATTATATTAATGTTGAGTATTTATTGTTAAGGTCGGTACTGATTCTGAGTCATCGTGCTCTTTATCTCAGTTATTAAGATAAAACCCAACACAAAAAACTTTATTAAATATCAACAAATTTTGATACAAAGTTCTCGATTACACCCCTTTCGTTCTGCACTGTTCAATAAAAATTGAAAACAGGTGACTGTTTTTTAAGATTTGGCAATGATCTTTCTCTTACCAATTTGGATTAACACTCCTAAGCTTCTTACTCTTTAATTATGATATCGTAGTTTCCTCTTTTCGACCCAATGGTATTTTCCGAACAGAGCCGTTTACTTTTATATTGTTGTTCACCCCGCTTAATCAGACAGCTATCGACCAAAATTTTGGAAAACAAAATAATTAAACATGCGTCCCTGTTCAAAGATCTCGTTTCGCTTATTCAAAACTAATCATCTATATTGATTTTGAAAAAATACCTAATTTGATCTGCTTTATACGAACCCCAACACTAATTAAAATTGAGCTATATATTCAATAATATTCTTCATACCAACTTATCAAAAAAAATTAGAGTGCGACATGCTCATATAAATATGGTATATATATAATTTTAATATGTGATGACTAACGCATTGTCAAATAATAATAAATTACAAAAATTTATTAATTATAGAATTAAACTAATTTTAATATACCTGCCCACCCTTGCAACTAAAAACAATAGAACCAGTCTAACGTAACTTTTATCAAATTTTTAAAATACCTCCCCAAAAATTAAACGGTAAAATCAATTAATAAAATTTTCGAAATTAATACTAAAATATTTATAAAGCCAATACTAAAAATAATTATAAAATCAATACTAAAGATAATTATAAAATCAATACTAAAGATAATTATAAAATCAATACTAAAATAATTAAAAAATCAAATTTATCGACTACACGCACAAATTTATTAATCAAACTTAAATTTGCAAAAAAATTCTCCCAAATGGAGGTTCAAAAACAAATATTTCATTTTACAAAATTTCCCTCAGAAATTTGTTTCAAATCAAATCTATAACAGGCAAAATAATAGAAAATTATTACAGTTATTTATTTATATATTTATATCCGTAACGCTAGAATAATTATTTTTTATTTCAACTAATCAATTGATTTCACTGGCATAATATCTTGATCGGATAACAAAATGCGGGCTGACAGAATGGGAACCGCGCGACTGGTTGACATCACCGTAGAGCTCGAAACGCTGCTCGGTTGCACTGAAGGACAATTGGTTCAAGAACGACGAATTGTTAGTGTTGGACAACGTATTTGTTTGCTGATAATACGGCGGGTGCTGGCAAGCATGAATTGTAAATGCTAACACATGGACACCGACTATTATACCAGCATAGATCACCACACAGCCAAGAGTAGCCTTAATATCAGCAATAATAATAATAATATAATAATATTGGGTTTTTATTTAACAAGTCGATTAGTTTCTGACTCACCATGTCCTTTATTATAACAATCGAATAACTAAAACCCGAAACAGAACACTATTCAATTTTTATCACAATTTCAACTTATCACTGTATTTGTACCTTTCTTCCGAAATAAATATTCTTGTCTGGTAAGATAATTAGTAATTTTCTTTAATTTCACTTAGATTTTATCTTACGTTTCCATAGGAGCTTGGCAAACGTTCATAAATTCTCTATTGCTTTACTCGACCAACTGGTAATTCGCTTTTAAGCTGTATTTAAACTTATTCTGATTATTTGATAATTTCTCTGGCCTCTCTCACTTCTCGGCTGTCTATACCAATCGGGTTTTTCACAGTGCTCGGGTTTCCTATTGACTCGAACTTGCCACTAGCTGATTAATTAATTCGTTTTTAAGCTATAACTTTTCCTTGGGACCCCTCGCTAAGTTTTTATTATTATTCCTGGGCTCGTCTCTCGATTTGACGTTCAACCATACTCATTTCCACCCATCAATATTATTTTTTCAAATGTTATAAATTTTCGTACTTTTGACATTTCACAATATTTTTATTGATTTTATTCGTGTTTCCATTTTTAGTTTTTGAATTTCTACATTACCGCAACAATAATAATAATAAAAGCCCAGAAGATATAGAGAGCTGAAAAACAGACAGTTAGACATTAACTCAATCGGGCACATTTATATGTGTTGGAACTTAAAATTTTTCATGAGTATCGAAAAAGATTATAAAATCAATAAAAACTATTTATAAAGTCAATATTAAAACACACTTCTTTTTAATTTTATTGGATTTTTTAAATCTAGTTTTAAAATTTCATTACAAGACTTTTTTTTCTTCATTACAGTTTTCATCAAATCAATATTTCTATTCGAAATTCCTGCTTTAGAAAACTGAGAGCGGAAATTAAGACAGATTTGATAGGTCAAAACTCAAAAAGGCACATAAATACATTTTTGAACTTGAAATTTTTCAGAAATACCAAAATATCTTGAATTTCAATTTACACTTAAAAGGAAATCAATTATTTTTGATATTATTTTTTTGTTCAATACAATGCTTAAATAGAATCATTCTTGGGATCACGATTTGTAGGAAATTCTTAGGGTTCTAATAAACCATAATTTACCATAAAGGTAAAAAAACGACCTGAAAAGTTTGAGTCATATATGACTCACATTGTTGACAACGCGTTAAAAACTTAATAATTATTATAAGATATTTAAAAATTCCAACAAATATAATTACTATCATCATTCCATTGAAATGACAAATAATTGTTTAAAAATAACTATTTATACGCCGGTATAGATCACAATGCAAATGGTATGTTTATCTTTTAAATAAAGTCCACCTGAATTCACAGCGCTCAGTGCTATAGAATATTGGACACCATTGAAATTCAATCAAATATCATTTAATGACTGTGTTGATTTGTCCTTTTCACTATCGCTCTTATAAACTAGATTTTAGAACAATGCATATATTTATTTACTCAAATTAATGCATATTACAACTATTTTTACAAATAAATGACCGTTTATTTTTTGAAAGTAGAGACAGTACATTTTTGTTATAACGAGATATTTAATGATTCAATAAATTTAATGTCCAATATTATTTAATAAAGATGCATGAAGAAAATTATGGATTGAAAATTACGTTAGATTTTGTCCAATTAACTTCGATTTAGTGCTGATGACGATACGGATACTTGATACACATTAACAGATATTTATTTGGTAGGGGTCATTATCCCAAATTGAGTTTCATTTAATTTTTAAACGAATATTGATCGAGTTTCGAGTTTTTTTCACTTGACCTAGTTTTTGAATTAGAAATATCCCTGTCAAATTTGGATGTAAATTGAGGCCGTGCATAGGAGGACACACAAAACTTGTATATTTCTGTATTTGGTAATGAAGAAATGACAATGGTTTGAGATTTTGAATGAAATTATTTATGTTAATTTGATGCTTTAAAAAAATGAAAGATAGTTATTCGTCGAAAATTATAAAATGCCTGATATCAATTTGGACAATGTGTATGAATTGGAGTATTTCAAATTTACCTTTGTTTTAGTAATACATGCAATTTACTTTTTCCTTTTTTGTTTAAATTTTTTGTTGGTCCCTCATAGATATATATGTTTTGCTGTCTACTCAAGTTAGAAATGAACTCTTTTGTCATAATTTTATAGATTATATTATTAAATCTATCTTTTGGTTTCTTTTTTTAATTCAATAATTTTCAATATATATATAGGAACCGGAAAAAAAACTTCGTTTTTATCAGACCGAAAATATTTGAAGATCAAGGTTAAAATTTCTTAGGTAAATTTTCTAAGAAAAATCATTAACAAGACTGGAAAGTTTAAAATTTAAATTAAAACAAATTGCTTAAAGTTGGTTATATGATTTAGAAGGCAAAGCAATGCGACACAAATTTCTTCGTTGCAACTTTAACACGAAATAACTTTTCGGCTACCGAAATCCACCTCTTTCTTGTCGAAAGTTGGGGTGCAGAGAACGTCGTTAGCTTTCGGAGAGTACAGCAGATTACCAAAGAGTTTACAGGAGAAAAGTGAACACTTTTTGAGCGAAAAGAAGGTTCAGAAAAACAAAGAACGAGTACTGCAGAAAAGAATATCATAATTGTGCGTGAAATGATTGCCATTTCAAGAGTCATAGACATTGAAGAAATGAGTGTTCGCTGCATATTGAAACAAGAACTTGGAAAGAAGTCACTTGGCAGCAGATGGATTCTTCACATTTTGACTGATAATAACAAGAGAATCATAATCACTTGCTGTCAGGAAATTTTGAATATTTATTCGGCAAGGAAGACTAAGGAAAAGATCACTGTGATCGATCAAAAATGGATTTACTTTCGAGACGTACCTAAAAAAAATGCAACCGTGTTTGAATTGATGACACAGGTGATCGTCCAACTATTTCTAGTCGGACAATATATATGATCGCAAAGTTCTGATTATTGTTGCGAGCAATTATGCAAAATCACTCACTGTATTTCGAACTTCTTCACGATGGTGGATCTATCAATGCTAAGAGATACCTACAATTTTTGAAGAATATGATTTTAGACTATACTACCGGCTTAGGAAATGGTCATTCAGCACAGCTGATTCGACTTTTGGCCTACTCACCCAACACAAACCTCATGGATTGCTTTATTTTCTGGAATTACGAGTGCTATCGACGTTGAAAAAACTTCAGTAATTCTGGAGAGGTGAGTCAACATCAAATGGTAAGTTCAAAATTTTACACGTCACCTCCAGAGTGTCATTGGAGCTGATGGAGACTATATGTCCTAGGCTCTGATATAGTTTACACTTTTAGTATACTTGCACGTGCAATTTTCACAAATACATGTTTTGAATTGTATTTTTTTCGATTTTAATAAGATTTCATCGACGTAGAAAAACGAAATTTTTTTTGCCGGCCCCTATATATATATATAAATTCGAAACAGTATTATTTGGTACACGATATTTTGGCATAGCCTTTATTGACTATTTGGCTAATAATATATTATTGATTTTTGTCTTATATACTCAAGGAAACCAGGAAATTATTAACGCCCTCGACAAACGAGAATAAAAAAAATTGGAGAAAACAGCGCTTGAAGGTCATCGAATCACGACCAGACACCTGGCGAATGCCTTACAAGTCTTTAAAGGCTCACCGGGACAATTGTTACAGAACCTCAACTTCTATAAGGTCGTCTAATGCTATTTAACATTGGCGATTCTTAAATTTGTGAGTTTAACGGTGCAAAACCGACGGAAGCCAACCAGATAGGAACAGTAGCGCCTGCGTTACAGAGTAAAATCTGTAGTTATTGGATGCATATGTAATTCAAAAACTTGTAATGGTTTATTTAGGAGGAAATTAGTTGAAAATAACTATATATTTCTATTTGAGTATTAGCTCCATTCTACCCCCCCCCCCCTCCCCTCCAATCGATTGGTTACCCCATACCCAAACCCACGAATAAATACAGTCACTCGTGAAAGATACTTGACTTTAGGGATTTTGTGATTATAAATGTGTAAAGGTGACGAAAGTTAGTTGGTTGGGAACAGGAGCGGCTGTGGTATAGGAAAGGGTTCTGCTGTTATTGGATATAATATTATTCAAAATCCTGTATTAGTAGTTTATATAGCAGGAAATTATTCGAAAACGATTAATATTCAACAGAAAATAACTGTAGATTTTTCTATTTTAGTATTACCCCCCCCCCCCCTCTCTCTCTCTCTCACGACTTGATCGGTTACCAAATATTCGATACCACGTATAAATACAGTCACGTTATATGGTATTTGACATTTGCGATTCGTAAATTTGTGATTTTAACGGTGCCAAACTGACGAAAGCTAACCAGATAGAACAGTAGCGCCTGCGTTACAGAGTAAGATCTGTAGTTACCTTGGTTACCCCATACTCAAACCCACGAATAAATACAGATATTTGACTTTAAGGATTTCTGAATTTGTGATTTTAATGATGCAAAGGTGACGCAAGGTAGGTGATTGGGAACCGGAGCGCCTTCGTTACAAAGTGGGGTTCCGTTGTTATTGGACGCAAAATTTCAACAGAATAAAACTTTATCTTTCCATTTTGGTGTTGCCCTCCCATTTCCCATCCAATTGATTGGTTACCATTTACTCATTGAGGGATAACATTTTCCACGCTTATTCTAAAATAATCAATTTCAACAAATACATTTTATTTACAAATTTTACCAATGAAAGAGAATTCTGAAAAATCTTCCATAAAAATAACAAGAAACCTTATAATAAATTATGAATTATATATTAAATTAAAATATCTTATTATTTGACCTTGAATTTAACTTAATTTCAAAATGTAGGTCAATGGGTCAAACTCAAAACAATATTTACAGCTTACGTCAACAGTTTTGGTTAAATTCTACATTATAATTGAAAAATAATTTACCTTGAAAATCAAGTCGATTAATTTATCCACAGTCAAAACCACATTTTTCTGAAGTATAATTAATTCTCGATAGGTCGAACCAGACAAATCGTGAGTACTCCATAATTTTCGAGCCAAATAAGAACTGATATTTTGTTTGATTTTCAAATAATCAGATAATTCGACATGTAATCGCCAATCCTAATAATTAAAATTAAATAATTTTGAAATTAAAAACAAACCAAATAAATACCACAGTATTTAAAAATTCAACTTCTAAATCATTTATTTCCTTATTTTCTATTCCAAAATCTTCAGCCCATTCTTCATTTACAACATTTTCTTCCGTTCCATCATCAAACAAATATTTCGACGCTAACATCTTTAAAAAAGTAATACAAAATTAATTTTTTAATACAAACTCACAAACCATTGATATTAAAAATAAATCAGCTGATGTAAATGATGGCAATCGTTTATTGGGACTCATTTCTTTTTTACGTTTATAACGATTAATATACATTAATGCTGTTAACATAGATTCTGGACTTAACTCTCGCTTACTAATTGTAAAATAATTACAAATTCTATAAAAAATTTAGATTACAGAATAAAATCACAAGCTGTAAACATATCAATTCGTCCCAAATCTCTTTCAATAGCATCATTTGCTAAAGACACAGTCAATTCTAAATAAAGTTAAATTATGGTTAATTTAACAGTTTAAAACCTGTAAATGGTAGAAATTGTTCATATGAAGGAAACGATAGTTTATTATGACCATTTAAAACCGATTTTGGTGATTCTAATATGTTGATATCATCGAAAAAAAATGACATGATAAATAATCAATAAATTATTTATTAAAAGATAAACTAATAGTTCACTGTGATTAATATATTAATTAATGTTTTTAAACAAAAATTGTCTTTGTTGTTTTTATTAATAATTTAGCTTGATATACAAATTGAATTACATAATTGATCATAAAGAAATATTTTATTATGTTTAATTAATTTTTTAATACAACCACATCTTTATGTAATTCACCTCTATATTAGGAAATATGCTGACTAATTAAATTTTTAATTATTTTATTAATATTTCCTATTATTATTATTATTATTATTATTATTATTAAAAAGAATCAGTATTTCGATGAAAACATTTTTCATCAAAAATCTGAATAGATGAGAACCATAGTCATCACTAGTGGTGTACTGAAGGGTGGGATAAAAGGGCATATATCCTCGAGGCTAATATTTTTGAAAATAATTTTTATATCACATCTAGTGATGTGCATCAAGGTGCTCCGAGATGGAAGAAATCAACTCGGAAGTTGCAGAGCCTGTCTGACAAACTCTGCTAGTTTTGTGTTTGGCATAACAAAAATGAGAAAATACCTCAAAGCACGGGTAAAAAATTAATAGGGCAATAAAAGAATGTCATTGAACACGCCAATTTTTCGGACCGTTACATGACGGCTAATCAGATGCTCTTCAGGCGTACTCCATATAGTGTGAGAACCACTTCCCTGTATTATTATATAACGATTGCTTCTACTAATCCATTAATTTAATGTATTCAAAAGTTATTATATAAAATATGGGGACACCATTTGATAACTCGTTTCCGCCTCACAATACCCTAGGTACGTCACTGCCCATTAATACTTTCCTTTTTTCAATAACCTTTACGTAAAATCATTAAGAATTTGATTACAAGATTTTTATCACATTACAAAAATTTGAGTGCCATGTTTAGATAACTCATTTCAGCCCTTCTTTAACCCCTTAACGCACATGCACGAGCGTAACTAGGATAAGTGTTACTAGCAAATTTGTGGATGCCCGAGAGAGACTCGGGTATACGAAATATAAAGTTTTGTTTAAGATTCACTAACGATTATATCTCGGGCAGTGTAATAATAAATTGACATAGGTCTATATATTAATTATCAATAATAAAAAAAATGATTTATTTTTGCCGTTGTATAAAAAAACGTGCGTTAAGGGGTTATAAAAGTTCCCACACTTACTTACATTACAATAACAATTAAAATTTTTTAAAACCAGTTATAATAATATGATTTTAACAAATGACATGTTAGTCAATTTAGAATTTAATTTCAAATAGTTTACCAAATTTTGATATTAGGCTATAATTGGATTTTTGTTGTTAACATATAAATGCGATTTGAAGTTTCTAAAATAAATTTCAATTAATATTCCAATTGCTGGGTTCAGATAGGTTAAATTTTAAAACATGCTTTTAGTTTTGACCTTGTTTCTAAAAATACACAGAAACCGCATAATTTAAATTACCCCGATGATAACCCCCACCCCCTCCCACTAAGTGATATAGGTACATACCAACAGGTTTATAGTTTAAACAAATGTGAGTTGTTTCAATATTGAGCTTAATACTGTAGCGAATTTAAAAATGTACGACATAATATCGAGGATCATCGAACTTTTGCCCAGGGTCATAGTTTTATAACATCCTGGCGACACAAACTAAACGGACAAGATCCTTTGAAGCCTGGTCATTAAAGTCATTAAATAGTCCACTTAAATTTAATCACCGACTTTGGAATTGCTATGAAGCGGCTTTGGAAGGTTTACCTAGAACTGATAGCAATCTCGAAAGTTGGCACAATGGATTTCAGCGAATATATATCATGATAGTCAGGCACAAAATTGTTACGGGTTGTCAGGCGTTGGAATCTAGATATAAATGTATGCGATTACTTAAGATCAATTCCATACAATCTTAGATATTAATTTTTTAATTATTCTAATAAAATATAGTAATAAATTTTTTTTCGATGAATTCGTCATTCTATGAATTCATTTGTAAGGAATTAGTCGGTTACCCTGAAAACCTTGAAGAATATTTTTATGGTTTACAACTCGTGGTCGAAGTTGAGAGAAAAATGCATCCAAAAATGGAATGTAAATTGCAATTCTGTAATATCCTTCACCGGATATTGTAGAGACATTAAATTGATTGGTTTGTCTTGAAGCCACTCTAGGTCTTGACAATGAAAATTCGTATTTTTTAAAACCATATTAACCAAACTATAAAGATCATAAATCTCTGTGTGAGTAACAAATTCAAACTTTGAGTTGTACAATGTACATATGTTGCCTTAAGATTGAATGACTTTAAACTGCCTGCTTATTGCTGCTGCTCCATCTTATTTATGTCTATCACATAATTTGTGTGGCCCTATTATTTCACCAAAGGGTAAAAAATGTATGAATACTTGTGATTATCGAAATACTGCATTTTGGGGAATCAAACGAAACGAGCACAGAGAGATTGTTCGACTCCAGAAATGTCAGCTGTTTCATCTGCTTAAATTGAAAAACAACCAGCACTATTTATTTGTTCAACTAATTTGGAAAGAATTATTGAGTAGCATGTACCTACAATTTCATTCTGTAATGTGAAACTTCCAACGCTTGCCCTTTTCTCTCCGTATTTAACTGAATATCAATTGGCTCTTGTCTTTCAGATTTAACTATATATACTGTGTGGATTAGTGTTTATCAAATATTCACATGCCTTTTCCCATTTAATGAATCTTGTTTTGCAAAGATGCCCCAGTTGTTGAATTCCTTTACCATCACAATTTTGTGAAAACAAAATACAGATATTATGTAGCTTCTTGTTCACCACAATGTAAACCATTTCAGTTGGAAGCACAATTTCAAATTTCTTTTCAAATGGGACTGCAATGTTTACATATTGTACTATGCCATATGAGTATGCAAAATAACGCTGTTGCACTCCCATTCTGTTTTCTTCCACAGCAGTTTCTTGCTTTTATTTTGGAGTAGTACTTTCAAATGATCTTCCATTATCTAAATCCGATTCAGTTGAAGGATTATAGCTCTTGGAAGCAAAATAATTCAAAATGCTGCTACTTGGCCTTTTCTTAGACATTTTGCCAAAACAAATATTTTCACTTTTATTAGTGATAAAGTTCGATAATTTCCGATTTATTTAAATTAGTCTATTATTCGACTCAACTTTATTGATATTCAATATTTTGCATTATATTTGCCAGACATATAACCTGGAGAGATGTATGCGCATTAAGTATCAGTTGAACGAATATTATAATGATTGAACTTTTAAAGTATATCCGATAAACTTTGGCTGCTGTGAAAATGATATTAAAAACAGTTTTACAGCCAAAATATTTGCAGTATTCAATTTTCAATTTCCGTAATATTCCACTGAGAGTGTTTCTTTGATTAATATGGAAAGGAATGTAATGGATGGTGCACAATTTAATAGCACTAATAGCAATAATTGTAAATCTGATAAAATAAGTGAAAGTAATTTGACTCCTGATGCTGATTCTATTATAGTTTTATCGTTTTCTAAGGGTTGTTTTAAAAACATTGGAAGTGTCAATGTTAAAATTATTTCAAAGTCTTGTAAAGTTCGTAATATATTCAGTAATAAATCTGTGACACCATTTGGTCAATGGTCTGATCTCATCTATCTCTTTACTTTTAATGGGTGAAGTGCCACATACACTGGAAAAATTCCCGTCACCTGTGTACACGAGTTCGAGAACATACCCGATTGAGTGGGAAAAGTAAAGTTATTGAGCATAATAAGACATACAATTTAAAAATAAACATTTCCAATTTTAAAGTGTTATCTAGTGTTTTCAATTCTATTGGGAACATATTACTTGTGAAATCTTAAATGTTAAAAAGATTCTACGATTTAAAAAATGAAATAAAATGTTTTTTTGGTAACAAAAGAAAAAGCTATACCTTAATTGGAAGATTCAAATTGGTTGGCAGATTTATCTTTTGTAGCAGACATAATTGAGATATTAAGGCAAAAACAACTGACAAAAATTAAAAAAAAATTAATTAAAAATTATGGAAGTCTCAGATTGAAAATGATAACTTAAGTCATTTTATAACTCAGTCTGAACAAAACAACAGAAACACTGAGAAATATGCTGAATTAATTATAATTTTGTAAAAGGAGTTTGAGAAAAGATTAGATTTCCATCAAAATCAACTGTATTTCAAGATATTTGCACTTTCACTCTAAATCAACATTCTACAAGTAAGCTTGCAGATGGAACGTATAGGGTTACAATTCCATATACAATTAAAAGGAAAATTCTTTATAAATTATATGTGACTAAACAGAGATACCCGGCGGCTTTGCATGTTCGTGCCTTGGCCATGATTTCTCTTTTTGAAAGGATGTATATTTGTGAATAGTTTTTTCTCGTATGAAACACTCAAAAGGTAAATTGAGAACGAAAAATTCTGACGAACATCATGAAAATTCTCTTCGAATCTCAAAGACATATATAAAATAGATATAAAATAGATATGGATGCACTGGTGTCCAATATCCAAGCTCAAAGTTCGCGATAAATGTCTTATTTTATTGTATTTATTAAAAAGCTTGAAAACTATGAATCAGTAAATATATCGATGTTTTTGATATTCACGAATTTTCGGCACTGTCTTTTTCAAGTGATTTTAGATCAAATTTTAGATCAAATTCACTTGAAAAGACAGTGCCGAAAATTCGTGAATATCAAAAACATCGACATATTTACTGATTTACAGTTGTTTAAATCTAAGACACATCAGAAGAATTTCATTGTAATTAATATCACACGCTTTATTTGTACAAAACCATTTATCGTGTCCAATAACTTGAGATTGAGCCATGATTGAATTTGAAACATTGGATAATTGTTCAACACTTCGGCTAATAAACATTGGGGTTGTGTTGATCTTTTTAAGAGCTCGATTGAATAGAATATCATATCCATAAGTTAGCAAGTTTATCTTTTTATCGCTTTGGGGAAATTTCATAAACATCTCTTGGAGTTCCTCTTCTGTCATTTCATGATTTACAGAAATTAAATCGTTGATTTCCGATCGTTTTGAAAAACTTCCATTAATAATTTGCAACGATCTTGCTGAGCCACGATCACATGGACAAGTTCCACTGCTGAAAAGACATCTCTTCGCCATATCGCTCATTGAAATACATATCAAACATTCATTATCTTCCATATTTCGCTAAGGCCAAAAATTCAAATCAAAATTATAAATCAGTTATTATTTATTGATACTACTGGTATTTCTGTTTTAAGTTATAGTGTGTTAAAGTATAAAATTATTCAGGACCTCTTGTCTTCTTCTTCTGTGTTTCTCGAAAGTTGATCAGGAGACTAAGACTCTTTCGTTACAGGCTATTTTTTTAAATAATTTTAACAACAGAAGCGCACGATCCTCGTAACCAACATATGTGAATAAGTAAAATATATACGTTTATCATGATATAACACAGTAAAAACTGATAAAAAATATACACTTTTCGTTCATTGGATCCATATACATACGCTCCTAGTAATGAAAGGGTTAATATTAAAGACGATATAAATAATCGATTCTACAATTTACTTTTAAATAATATAGTAATCTCCTAAATTTCTTTTTCGTTTTTGTGTGTTTTGATTATCTTTCATTAATTATATTTGTTATTAGGCAGTCCATAAATCTTTAAAGACAATTGGAGTTTTCTCAATTATCTATCGTACAGAAATTTATTGAGTTAAAATATGAAACAGCATGGAAAGGGTTCTTTCTATCTGTATACCCAAAGGAGTCAACATTAATTTAATATTTATTATTACTATTATTATTATTATTATTATTATTATTATTATTATTATTATTATTATTATTATTATTATTATTATTATTATTATTATTATTATTATTATTATTATTATTATTATTATTATTTATTTTTAAAACAATTAAATGATAATTTAAGCCTTTTGCTGCGAATAATATATTTAATTGTTTTAAAATATAATTAATGCTGGTACCAAGGAATCATCAATTTATATTGTAATTATTGTGATTATAAACATTAATCACACAAGACATTTAAACAAAATGTTAATTTTGTTTAAATAATGAAATGTGGTAAAATAAATTTTTTAAATCTCCGAATTTGTCTGATAAATGTCAAATCTTAACATTAGTGACCACGCGACGATTGAACAGATACCAGAAGACCCTATTTTGCGAGTTTAAATACAGAAATAATCTAGCTCTATGGTTCAGACAACTAGAATTCCAACTCTAGTTGTCTAAGATATTAAATGATTCGACTAAATTTTGGCTTATCTTCCCGAAGATGTCGTGATAAATATTCCAGAGACAGTTAATGAATCCTACCAATGTATCAAAGGAATTATTATGCATAATTTTGCCAAGCCATTGTGCATTATATATTCCAGGAAATGGAAAAACGCTTCGAAATTAACCACCGTTGAAACGTGTATTCCAAAGCTGTGTACAGTAAACCAAATTTTAATTTTCAATAATAAAGATAAACTTTTTGTGGATACAGGAGCATCTGTTTCATGCTGCCTCGAAAATTTCTCAAGCCAGAAATTACGTGCTCTTCAAGGAAATTGAAAAGGACATCTTATAGTTGAAAATCTTTTCATTTGTATTAAATATATTATTCGCAGCAGTGGCTTAAATTATCATTTAATTGTTTAAATTTAATTTATCATCACTTTATACTATTATTATTATTATTATTATTATTATTATTATTATTATTATTATTATTATTATTATTATTATTATTATTATTATTATTATTATTATTATTATTATTATTATTATTATTATTAAAAACTTATTTATAGTCAATTAAAAATTCATAAATACATTAATTTCTCATGCCGAAATAATTTTCGTCGACCCCAATTAATTCTACCATCTTCAATTATAATCCAAATTCATTCAGAGGTTCACTGAATCTATGAATATAATTTCCGAGTTTGACCGCTCGAAACAGATAATAGCTGAATATCCCAGCCAGGATATCATTTGCATATCCATTTTCAATGCGCCTGGGCCAGGTTGGCAAATTTGAAGTTTCATTTAATTTCTAAGTAGTTAACACTGTTTTCTATTTCCTATTAAAATTGGTTGAGTGAATTGAGCTGTTGTGTAATACATGTCGCGGCTTTTTCCCACTTCATGGCGGTCGGAGGAGTCCATCAGGTCGAATACGAATTTGAAAGAATAGTCATTTAATGAATTTCACTTTCAAATTATTTGACCTGATGGGATTTTTTTTAAAGGAAAGAAATAGAATATCTACAGGAAATCGGTCAATTAGAGAGAGCAATTTATTATTTAAATACATGATGAAGCATCAGTTGGAGCATATCCGATCCTATGTTGGTTAAACCAGTAATTTTATACGAATGTCAATAGAATCCTATTTTGCACATTTGTCGAATATAGTAAGGAACTTGACAATATTTTAATCATTTCGATAATTTATTTTAATTTAATATTTAAATTTTATTTAAAATTATGAAAATTTACATAAATTTAAACAAAATCATTTAATGTGAATAAAAAAACAAAAGAAAATCAAAGAAATTAATTTAATAGAATTATAATTTAATTTCAAAAAACCTTCAAAAAATAATAAATTCAGAATTAAAAATACATTTAAAGGCACTGTGCGTTTTTACTTTTACATGTTCATGATTGATTACTGAATATCCCTCTTTCAGATAATAAACTTTAGCCAGGATGGAGAAATTCCTCAACAAGATCAGCAAAATGAGGATGTTACTGAAAGTTGCTTATACCCAGTGGCATAGTTAAAGGGGGCGTGGTGAAAGCCTACCCGGACGCCGCCAGAATAATGGGATTCACCATGCTTCAGAAACAGTAGTGGTCTCCTCTCATAGATATATTATACCAGATTTTGATAAAAACAGCTTTGTTTATAAAGTGGTAGTTGAAAATGGTCATTTAAGTGCTGTGGTAGATGAGGGGTGTGTGGGCCCTATATTAATATAATTTGTACACATATCTTACTGACACTATTATGGTATATAAGTCTATGGATAATAATACTAATAGTTTATATATACTAATAGTTTGTATATATGTATCCATGATGAGTCAATACTGGGTTGAAACATGGTTTTAAAAGAAGACACCTTGCTCAAAACAACTGTCCACAAAGACTGACAAACATACTCCCTCTAATGTCTTATTCAGTAACGGATTTTCTTCACATGAAAACATCTTGTATTAATATATACATTTATGTAATAATGTGCCATGGTTGACTTCCAGATTTTCAGTCAGTTTGGGATTGGTAATTTTTGATATTGTAGTTGTCGCAGTTAAAATTTATTTAACTTAATATTGTCGTTTTATGATTGATAATAATATGTATTATTTTTTAGTATTGACTACTTTTCTGGTTTCATGAATAAAGGGCTGAAAAATTTATATATTGTTCCACGGCGCCGCATATACTGATGATTTTGCGGTATTATCGTTGGGTTGTTAATATTAATTTTATAAATAATGATACAAAAGTTATTTGAAACAAATTAAGAATGTATTAAAAAGAGAGCTTGAATACTTTAAATCAGTAATATATCGATGTTTTTTGATACTCGCGAATTTTCGGCACTGCCTTTTTCAAGTTTACTTGAAAAAGGCAGTGCCGAATATTCGTGAGTATCAAAAAACATCGATATATTACTGATTTATAGTCTTCAAGCTCAATTTTTAATAAATTCAATGGTAAAAATAATCAGTGGTGAAATTGAAAAAAAAGTTCTTATAAATTAAGAATGGTTCTTTTCCACCGGAAAATGCAAAAAACATCATCAGCATATACTGTTAAATACAAAAGAACTGTATTAGAAATATTTATTTAAATTACAAAATTATGCCGAAATTATGATGAATAATTAATTTAAAAAATCTAGTTATACCAATAATATCTCACGTAAATGTTTTATAAATAAAATATAATACTGATAAGTAATTTAGTGATGGAAATTAATATAATACCTAACACATACTGAACAAGGTTGAATTTAGATCCTCACTCCTCCTTCATGTTAACTTGGTAATTTCTATTTGTTACTGAATCTTTAAATACAACTTTATGGTAAATAATTTTTTAATAATTATCAATCAAACGAAAAGTAAAAGATTTCTTTAACAAAACACCTGCTAATTACGGAAATGTGTTTTTCAAACTATCGAGGCACTGGAACAAAACCATACAGGATGTAATGCAGTGGTTCTCAACCCTTGTTCCGCGGAACATCAGTGTTTCACGATTACGCTTCCAGTGTTCCACGAAAAAAAGGACATTTTATCTTTAAATTTACATTTAAAATACATATCATCAAAAACCTCAATTAATTTTTTTATAAGATGATTCAATAAGAAAGCCGTTACACAGATATATAAACATACAAATATAAAAGTGTTTTTATTGCTTGTTATTGTTGCGCGTGGTGTTTTCTTTGCTTATAAGAAGGCATTGTTTACGTTTACGACAGATTTATAGTAATTTGTGATTGCTCACTCATTGTGGACAAGTATTTTTTTGTCAGTGTTCTGCCTATAAAAATCATATGAATGGTGTTCCGCGCTTTTTTATTAATTGAGAACTACTGATGTAAGGTATTATTTGTAGAAAAAACTTGTGTAATGATGTTGTGGTAAAATATTATTTGTTTACCGTATTTATTTTTCTTTTATTTCTGGTAATTAATTAATAATTTTCATTTTCAATTTCTTTTGTCTTCCTTTCAGACCATTGACCAATATTTATTTTTAAATAACTAAAATTTTCGGCAGTCCGTTTTTGTATTCTAATTAATCAAATAAAAATATTGATCTACAATTTGGAATGAAAATAAAAGAAATTTATATATTTTAAACTAATTTTTAAATCTACAGATTTTTTATAATTTAAAAATTTCCCATAATTATTTTTAAATGAATTCTTTTAGTGTAATTTTGGTATATTTAATAAAATTTGAAAATATTCAATCTCTGCAACATTAAATATTTTTGAGTAATTATAATAATTAATTAAATAAACATGCCAATGATTTAATTATATGTAAGTGCCACTCAAACATATATTTCACTATATGTTTTGACAGTTATCCAGTTATCATAAGGTGGGGTTGAAAAACTACAGACATTATACATTTAATAAGCAAATTAAACAATTTTTTTTATTATTTTGAATATTAAATTAAATTTAAATAATCAATTATTTTTCATCTATTTGGTAATACCATTCTTTATTGAAAAGAAAATTGAGTTTGAAGTATCAATGAAAAGTATCAAATTCAAGAAGTTCGTAAAATGACCTTCCATCTAAAATATGTTAAGATATGTTTTTATTCCATAACGAACAACATAAATCAACCAATGGCACCATGGGCGTCCGCAGGAATTTTTCCAAGGGGGGCAAAAACAACAAAGTAGAGAACTTCTACATATTAATGTAATACTTAAACATACAACAATTAGTATCATTTAAATTCTTGTTATGCTCATTTACGAAAAAAAATTGTTACTATATAGTATATAGTAACTGCTTTCTTAATAGCTGGAAAAAGGTCTGTGAATTATAATAAATCCATCATTCCATAATGCCTTGTTAACATAAAAATTATCTTGCATAAATAAAATTTTTAAAAATCTTTCAAACATATTTTTTTAAAATAGTTTAATTTGACATATAATTGTAATATTTGTTCATTAAATCTATAATATCTATGGTTTCTTTTAGTCTACCTTATGATTACACAAACAATGTCGAAATATAACGTGAAACGTATGTTTAAATGGCTATTTTTAATAATAATAATAATAATAATAATAATAATAATAATAATAATAATAATAATAATAATAATAATAATAATAATAATAATAATAATAATAATAATAATAATAATAATAATAATAATAATAATAATAATAATAATAATAATAATAATAATAATAATATGGGAGAGGGCGCACTGCACACCGCCGTAAAAAGCTATCAGATTAGGCGATTTTGTTGAAGAATCTTTTCATTAATCCACTAATCTCACTAATATCACTAATCAAATCTATCAATTAAAAAATTTAATCAAAAATTTATTGAATAATTAACTTCAAATAAAAATATATTACAATATATAAATCGTTATATGTGTTGATCTAATTTTTTGAATTTTTATTATTTCAGTGAAAAATTGATCGGCATAATTGATCCCATTTTGCATTCTGTGGAAAGATTCCTGGAATCAATCATATTTTGGATTTTATCGATATATTTTGACAGATCCTGATTGTCCTCACAATCAGGATTTTCATTTTCCAATTCTTCGAAGCTTTCTTTCATGTCATTGTCGATCGTCGAATCTTCCAAGTCGACATTCACTACATCATTTTCATCGACTTCGGATTTTCCACGTTTGTATTTCGTTCGACGATTTTGAAACCAAACTTTTACCTGGAAAATTGAAGGAAAAATCAACTAAAGATTTCATAATTCAACAATTAGTTATAGAAAATTAAAAAAACAAAACAATAAAATTACAATATACCACTAGAAAGGCCAATTTACTCAATCGTAGTTCTCCAAAAGCAATTCCTTTTATAATCATTTATAACTTTCAATTTACTAATTATCCTTTTAACGGAAATTATGTTGGAAATTATTATTATTATTACGGAAGTTTCTGAAAATGTTTTAACAGTCATATCTGGATAAAAATAATCTGTATCCTGACCTAAGAGGCAGCCTGAATTCGAAAACCGAAATTCTCGAATGTATTCGTAAAATGATCAAACACTATTGGATATTAAATGAGTATAAAATGAGACAATAATAAGACCTGCAACAAAACTTGGG